>SCHK01295238.1:13472-30551 GCA_004124795.1 Poropuntius huangchuchieni
AGAAAGCGAGAGTGTGCGTGTGTGTTGTGACAGCATGAAGTATGAGGATGCCTTGCTGAAAAATCTACGCTGAAAGTAACAATATCTGCCTCAAGCCCTTACGATTGTTCACATGTACACTAACCCCTTCAGTTTTGGTCCCTCTGCTAGCCTTAATGCAAAAGCACCAAGTAAATCAAATGTGCTTTGTTTTTATTGGTCTTTTGCGTTGACAAGCTGACTGCCAGCCTGACAGCTCTACCTGTCAGCGGTGCATGAAAATTCTCTATTGACAATCCCCAATGCTTCCAATTATGAAGGAATCAGACCCCTGCTGAGCTAATGATGCCCCTTACACACATTCAAACACACCTTTACAAGCACTGACGGTACACCACAATACATATGTGCTAGCCACAGTATTTATTTACACATGACTGTTAGTAAAAATTGTCGCAAATGCAACAAAAATATTAAATCATTTTAAAAATTATTTTAAAATTACCCAGTTGAAGAAGTTTTGTCCATATGTGATATCATCTTGTTCTAGTGTCAGTCGCTGTTTCTTGCACACAACAACAAACACAGCGTGAGACCACAATCCTTCATGTCTGAATCATGAAAAATGACTTCTTTTTAATGAATCAGCCAAAAAGATTCATGAAACGGCTACAGAATTGAACTTGGGTCAGACTTGAAATGAACTGGAGGTAATTAACTTTAGGTTTGTGACACATTTTATTGACGTTAATTTGACAGTGTGTTGAAATATAAATAAATATATATTCATTATTGTGAGTATTGTTGGCTAAATTAATGTTGTTCTAAGTGTTAATGTTGCTCTAAGTGTTGTTGTACTATTGGTTATTGAGAGTGATATTTGTTGTAAAACGTCAGTTAGGAACAAATATATACAGTATTTAAGCCATCATATTACCCAGAAGTGACTGTTTAATTTAAAAGCTTTGAGAATTTAAGATTTTAGCAAAATTATATAAAAATATTTCATTTTAGGATCCAGTGGGTACCTCATCTTTTTTTTTTTTTTGTATCGCACAAATATAGGGACATAAAAAAGCATAAACACAACAACATGGAGATGTATTTATTTGCATGACACATGCACAGGAATATTATTCTTGTACGGTGCATATAAGCTCACACACAATGATATCCCATACTGCTATTTCTTCCTTTTAACTCTTTCCATACACTCCTCCACCATCCTATTTTTCCTCTCTGTCTGAATTTCCCTCTGCAAATTACAACCCCCTCCCCAACCACACACACACACACACACACACACACCCCGTGGCTGCCTGTCCTGTCGTCCACCCTCAGTCGGCTCTAATGAGGGAGGGAGAGTGTTATTTTGGTTGCACGCCTGCGCTAAATTCTCTCTTGTATGACAGCTGATGGAGCGAGAGAGGAGCGTTAACCTTATAAAAGATTTACCTCTGCTCATTACAGCCTGTCAAGTAGCTGTCCTGATAGCACCAGGTTCGACATTTGCATCCTTGACTCTCTTCTTCATTCTACACTCATTTTCTTCAATCCTGTTGTTTGTTTGTTTGTATTGTCACCTTCCCTTACATCTCTTTCATTCCACCTTTCTTGAGACGTGTGTTCCTCCTATTTAATTCAAAAAGGTTTGGAGGTGTCAAAAGTGTTTGTGGGAGGCAACAGATTTTTTTAGAATAGAAAAAGGAAAAAAGATAAACAAATAAATATATTTAAAACATGATGTGACACCGGTAAAGTTTTAACGTGTTTTTTGCTGTTCAGAAACACGCCATATACATAAACATATAAAATGGAAATTTTCATACATATTTTTCTTACATATCTGCCTGTTTTGAGCCATTGTTCAAATTATAAATGTGCTGTGCCAACAAGTTCTATTATTTAATAGCTGTCAGTATACATTTTTACGTACCCTCTTAGATGCTACAGAAGTAAAACATGGGCAAAGCATCTCTGCTGCCTTTTACAGGAATATGTTTTTTAACGTTTGACTATTCTGACTGCACTTTTTTTTATATCAAAACATAAAGTCTTCCATGTTCCAACAGTGCCATCCATGTTACTTTCCTCTGTCATTCATATCACTTTGCTTTTTTGGTGTTGAACTGCAATAAACCTCAATCTATATTCCTCCTCTAGGACAATTTATCAGATCCTATGAGACTGCAAGCTCTTTTTCTTACATATATATATATATATATATATATATATATATATATATATATATATATATATAAAATAACCAAATGTACACATCTCTTCCTACCCAGTCTGCTGAAAGTCAGTGTAAGATTTATGGGATACTCTGTTTTATATTCTGTAGGTGGGACCAGCTCTGGACACCTTTCGAGATCCAGAAGCCCGGAAGAAAGCCATGAGCGCCCACCTCTCAGAGTCTGCAAGCAGGAGAGGGATTCTGGGTCAAGGCACTTACACGGTGGATTAACAGAGCTAAAATTATTACATCTCAGAGCCTCTGTGAATCAGGCTTCTTCTTTAAGTATTAATCTCTCAATAAAAAAATGTGATGTAAGATGTAATTTGTTCTTTTTTTTTTTTTTGTCTACACAACTAATATATATATATATAGATAGATAGATAGATAGATAGATAGATATATTAGTTGTGTATGAATAAAACATTTCTAACAATATGAATTTAAATCTAATAAAAATCCAAGTGTTATCAATAAAGATCAATCTGGGATATTTGAGAGTTCGAGTGGGGGTCTTTGGGTCTGTGCAAGTTTAAAACCCCTGGTTTAGGTGTTGGTTTGAAAGAGGAAAAACGGAAACGTGGTAAAGTGGTGAATGTAAAATCTAGCACCTTGTGCAGGATCCACATGTCACGTAATACGTGTCTGCGATTTATTTAGAAAAAAAGAGGGAGGGTTGACTATCGTTCTCCCCCTCCCACAACACATACGTGATCATCACCCCCCAAAAACACCCTTTAACCAATAACGACGTGGCGCTCGGGACAAACGCGGAATGGACACCTTTAAAAGCTTGTTCCTCCTCCGGTATTGGTTGTTTCCTTGAGGGTGTCATTTTCAGGTCGTGGAGATCACTGCCTGTGTTTATACTCTGTTACACAGGTTTAGTCCTCGCAGACCTGGACTAGAACTTTACACATCAGCATCGGGTTGAGGTCAGAGGATTTGGGGCTTAGTAGAGTTGTAGTTGTGTCTCTAGAAAGCCAGATAAGTTTTCAAGCTAATGAATAGTTTTATAATGAGTGCCGATAGTGCTGTTTTTATGTAGCTGTACCTGTCCTTGGTGCTGAAACTGACCTGTGCATTTAACGGATTTGCTTTTGAGGGACTGTACGACAACAAATTCAACAAAACTGACCTGCAGTCAACGACAGAAGGAGGATCTGGTAAAAACAACTTTAAAATATATAGGACCTTTTTTTTTTTTTTATCCTGGGACAAGATCTAAAGGAGTTTGGCGGACTTTAAAAAATGGCCAGAATTATAATCTAAATTTACCATTTTAAATCTACCAAATTTCGCTGTATCACCAAAACCAGTGTCAGAAAGGACAAATGCACATTTGATATCGATTTGTCTCGCGATGGAGGTATCAAACGGGTCGAGCTTTGGGATCGAGTCTATACTTTCTCACAGACCGAGCAGTCCGTGTGTGTCAAAGGGGGAGTGCAGGTCTCCAGCGGAGTTGAGCCCGCGGTCGGATCTGGACAGCGGCTGCTCGTCGCCTCCCTCCCCGAGACGGACCTCGGTGGAAGACGCGGTGCAAAGACACGCTCGCGCCCTCGGACTGGACTCTCCTTTACAAATATCCCAGCAGCCGCGAACAGTCACGTCCTCGTTCTTGATCAGAGACATACTAGCGGACTGCAAACCCCTGGCTGCCTGTGCTCCTTATTCCAGCACTGGACAGTCATCACAAGATAATGAAGACTGCATGGACAAACTTCACAGCAATTCGTCCTCGGACAGTGAATACAGGGGTAAGACACACTAATCTTGTTTTTTATATATAAAGCAAATTATATATTCAAAAGATTTCCCATGCAAACACTTAAATTATTATTATTTTATTAGTAGTTTTACATTTTATTTTTAGATTAAGTTAAAACTGATATATGGTCACACACCATTTCCCATTTTAACATTCCTAAGAAATGAGCTAAAACCTTAGTCAAAATAAATATGTAAAAGCATTTTTTTTTTATGTTTAAATTTAAGGTCTAAAGTAAGAAATCAATCCGAAAACGGAGGTTTTTCTAAGAGATCACAAAATAAGTAGCTTACCTACAAATAAATAGGCAGCATTGCTGAGTCTGGTCTCCGTCAAGAAAAAAAAAAAATCAAATTATTCATTTTTATGATGTTTTCGTTTTCTTTTCTATTCCTTCCTATAACGCAGTGCAGTGTAATTAATCGTTAAATTTATTTGCAATCGAAACATATGGTACGTAAATAAAAACTAATCCCTCTATTAAAGGGTCATTTTAGCCAAAATGTATAATGGTTTAAAACCCAAATCAAATGTCCTGATACAGATTCAATCAACTGAGAGAGCCTATTTGCTTACAATTAAGCTCACAATTAACTGGGAATAAATGTGTTCCATTAAATAATTTTGGTTCTGAATTTGTCTATCTGCTGATCTGATGTGCAACAGAATGTCAAGCCGCCTTTGAGAGTCTTCAGTTCTCATTGCAGCTCATTTGAGCTGTTGTTTAAATTCTTTAATGCAAAATTACAACAAAATATCAAGAAGTGTTTAGTGCTGTTTAAACGCATGTCTAAAGTACAACCATTTTAAATAATGGAAATAACTAATGGGAAAGGCAATATAACAAATGTGAATGAGCTCTAGTAAGAAATGGAAATTCTGTCAAAAAAAGCTAAATGCTTATGCTATAAATATGTGCATGGTGTTTTCAGTGAAAGACGAAGCTGATCGGGAAATCTCCAGCAGTAGAGACAGCCCCAGCTCCCGGCTGAAGAAGCCTCGGAAAGCGCGCACTGCGTTCAGTGATCACCAGCTGGCGCAGCTAGAGCGCAGCTTCGAGCGTCAGAAGTACCTCAGCGTGCAGGACAGGATGGAGCTGGCAGCGTCCCTCAACCTCACCGACACACAGGTCAAAACATGGTACCAAAACCGCAGGTGAATACAAACATCATATACTTCTGCACACTGTCAACGATGCAACTGACTAGCACGCTGCTATTATGCGGATCGAACCAATTTAAAGGCGTTTAAAATTAAAAGGTTTTATATTTCTGGAATATTATAATATCGGTATTATTCTGTAAAAGAATCGGTTGTTGTGTGTTTTTTTCTGTCATGATGTCAAAAAATTAAACCACAACGGGAAAAAGTTGTGCTTACACAACCACGCGCACCACGACCCCAACACATTTAGTCATAAATAATAAATTACCGCATCGTGTATCAATAATTTAGCTTCCGAGTAGTAATTAAACAATTGCCAAAATTATTAATTATTTATCTGAAATGGCTCTTTGCTGAGTGACAATTTGACGGATGAGTGTTCTACAGGATATTACACGGATTCATCCTCGAAGAACAAAAACTTTCCACGAAACGCCAAATATTTGTTTGTAGTTTATTATTATTATTATTATTTTTTAAATATTCATAGCTCTGACTGCATTAAGGCTATGTTGGAAAAAGCAAATATTTGTAATTTTATATATGTTGTTTAAAGGCATTTTGAAAAACATGGCCCTTTTCAGAAAAAAAGTAGCCTACTAAAAAATCACCATGAATTTTAGAGCAAATCGTTAATTTTCGAAAAATGTCAAATTATGCGAATAAAATTAAATAAATCAAAAGTCTAAAGGGGTCATTAAGACACTGAAGGGGTCGTCTTTGTTTAATGGTTTAGTGTCACATGACAACAAAATGGCTTCCTGCATGTTAGTTACGCCACACTTTAATTTGATGGACAAGATTATTCAAAAAAATATGTAGGCTATTTTTAACGACAACAACAACAGTAATAATAATAATAGAACACATCATTCTAGACTCCGAGATTATTTTCAACAATTTCAGTCATTTAACAAGAATATTTATATATAAAGAAAACATAAACATTGTGTTGCAAATTAATGAGGTTGTTTGTTTCAAACAGAACGAAGTGGAAAAGGCAGACAGCAGTTGGACTGGAGCTCCTCGCGGAAGCAGGGAATTACTCAGCTCTGCAAAGAATGTTCCCATCACCCTATTTTTACCCTCAAAGTTTGGTGTCTAACCTCGACCCGGGACCAGGGTTGTATCTGTACAGAGGGCCGTCCGCGCCTCCTCCACCGGTTCAGCGGCCTCTGGTCCCGAGGATCCTCCTGCACGGTCTTCAGGGCGGCGGAGAGCCAGCGTCTCTCCCTGGAGTCATACCGCGACATACGCCGCGATGAACTGATCCAACCTGACAAAAAACTCCAACCTCAGGAACGACAGGGTTGCGCTTGGACAATACCCATGTATACTGAACATATAAACGCGCAATAATAGACTTTTCAAATGACTCTGACCAAAAGGTGAATTCTAACTATTTATTAAACTTTAACGTGCGGAAGTAGTTATCAGATGTTTTTTTTATTATTTGACGAGGTTCCTCACCTCACGAACCTCCCGACTGTTTTCTGAAAGAAGTTGCTTTTCCCCTAAGAAATGGCGTGGTTTATTTGCACAAAATTATGACGCAAGCAAACCAAAATAAACATCCTAAAAAACAATTCAACTGAACCATATGCAATAGGCTACAATTGTGGATTTTTAATAATGCATTTAATAATTCTTAATGCATTGTACGAAAAATAATAAAACTAAAAGAACGCTAATAATAACAACTAACATGTAATTGTAACAAGTGTAATTTGTCACAGATTAATGTGATGGTGGTGGTAGTGAGAAGCGGCTGTTTTATAAAAGTTAAACAGTTTGCACAGATCAGCGCAAAAATTAGCCTACTAATGGCACTACAACCTGTTCAGACAATGAATCCGTTTTTGTGGAAATTGTGTTGTGTTCATGGGTAGTTTACAACCCAGTTCAACAGACGCCAAAATACTTTTCTAAATAAAGACTGTGAATTTGTCACATACGACAGAAGTACTTTATTCTTCGATATTATCTTGGTCAAACAGTTTTTGTATATTAGTTGTGAATATATGGTGCATATAAATGAGCTTTAAAATAAGCAAAAATGTGATTTTTATAACTGCATTACAGCTGGACATCAAACCAACCAACGCAGTTACGCAATAAAAACAAAATCTTTTCCGTCTGTTTCCAGCGCTCATATTGTGACTTGTTCTCCCATCACTCTGCATTTACATCAACGTTTACGTTTTTAATTAACATAAGCACATGCATTACTGCCAAAGGAAACCTTTTGTGAGCTCTCTTCACAAGAGCTTCCTACAGAGAAGCACACTCACACCGAAAACAGCGTATCTGGGTAAGTGGTTTGTTGTGTGGGTTTAATTGACCAATCATAATAGGCGTTTCATTATTACAGACCAATCAAATTTTTACAAGCGGCTTTTACGCTAATAAAGCGACAGTGAAACGTAATATTCCGGTCAAATTTCTTTTAGCGCTCGCAGCGAAGACTCGGCCAAAAGACAGCAGCTGGTGACCGGGCGAGTCAGACTCGACGCTTGGACAGCTGGTCAGCGTAAGCCTCCATACATATCCACCCCTATTTACCTGACCAAGCCAGGGAAATGAGCTAAAAAGCTTTTAACAAAGGCTATTTTTATGCGGTGTTCTCATAACCTTGGGTACGACATGAAAGGCATGCCAGGTTTGGTCGCCAAAACGTTTGGATTCAAACCTGTGGAGAGCCCAAAATCTGATTAAAATAAACAAACACACGTATTAAATACATTTCACTTTTTTAATATAAAATTCAGTGACTGTATTACAACATTCTGTAAATCACATTGCTTAAATAGTCATATTTATGGCACCGCATTTATAATAAATTTAAAGGTGAACTGACTGTGAGCAATAAAACACTCCATAAGCCTATTTCACCATTTGCATCAAAGCTTTTTTTGACGCAGATGGTAAAAGCAGATTTTCTGTCCACACTGCTGACCGTTCGTGCTTTGTTACAGGTAAAAAATGTCACTCTATATAAAAAACACCTGTGTGTTCAACCCTGAGAATCCACCTGGCTGCAAGGACTCCGACCTCAGCATTAAAAGAGTCTTGGATCTCTCCGAAAGTCTTCCGCTTTATGCTGCGGTAGATTGCTCTTCCTCTGCTTGACCTTTATTCTTTTTCCTCTTCTTCTTAGACTTGGATTCTCCATCTATCCCACTGAGATACTCTGAGCGCATTAGGTTTGACACTCGCTGCTTCGCCGTGAGTTTCTTGAGAGGCCTGAAAAACATTTAAACATTTAAATTAAAACTTATCACTCTTATGTGTATTTAAAAAGCCTTTCCTCCCAAAACAAATTAAAACAAGGAAAAAAAAGACGTAAATAAACACCTCAACCACAATGATAAAAAAAGAACCATGTGAATTGCTCAAGCATCCCGAAGCACGAATCTGAGATTTATCCTGTAAAGAGAGGCGGTAGGTTGGCTGGCTGACTGGCTTGAGACCGGCTGAACAAATTTCCCACTGTCGTCAATAAAAGGCTCGTAGACAGCAGCGGGGGCCTGATGTAAAACTAGTGACTGTTTATCTAATCAATAACTCTGGAGAATGAAGCGGCGCTCTGGCCCCGTGGGGCTGCTTAAGGATCCAATACACACGCACCTACCTCATGGTGACACACGACACACTCTACCCCCGGGGCTTAGAGCGGCTATGAGACAGCAGTTATTGTTCGTTTGGTCCCTGAGCGCTCTACAGGGACCCCTACAGGGGATATGAAGCATGTATACAGATATACATAAAGGTGGTATATTATATAGAATGTCACTGTATTTACACAGACATGTCGAACATGATAAATGCTTCAGCAGAAGTGATGCATCCACTAAGTATGCGTTAATCTATCGAAGTTCTCCTTGAAAGTAAAGATTGTACAGAGGGAGACCTTCAAGCAGAGCTACAAAATAAAACAATGGCATGTCCACAACTAACGCGCTCAAAACTATTTAGCTTTATCACTCGGACAAGAAAGACGAACCAAAGAATGACAAAAACGAATATCCTGCAGGAAGTCCAAATCTAGACACATACTATCTGACCAATGAATCTCTTATAATGACTAGATAAGTGTGCATAAAGAAAAAACATTTTACGGTTCAATAGCTTTTGGGGGCAGTTTTTTTTAATTAATAGTTTTGAGCAAGGGCGCATTAAATTGGCCAAAAGTAATAGTAAAGACATTTATTTAAAAAAAAAATCTATTTCAAATAAACTGTTCATTTGAACTTTCTATCCAAACAATCCTGAAAAAAATGCATCACTGTTTCTACAAAATATTAAGCAGTACAACTGTTTTCAACATTGATAAGAAATGATTCTTGAGCACCAAATACATTAGCATATTAGAATGATTTCTAAAGGATCAAAATTTAGCATTGTCATCACAAGAAATTACATCTTAAAATATAAAAATAGATCACACTTGATCACTATATTCTCCGTATTATATACATTAAACTATCAAATATATTAACTATAAAATATTAATACAACATCCTCCAAAAACAAAAAATAGAATTGAACTCTCAGAGGGATCGGTGTGTGTGTATTTTTGGTTGCCAGTAATGGCCTCTCTCCTGTGTACCTTTGTTGTTGCGTCGCGTGTCCATAAGTGTGTGTGTGTGTATGTTTATATTGGTGTGATCTGCTCATTAGAGAAATCTTGTCTGGACATGGACAGTGTACACCACAGTCGGCTGTAATGAAGTCTCTCCTGACAGGACAGCGAGACTCGACTGAGACCGTAAGACGGCACAGCACAACACAGGGATGTCACACACACAGTTCGGCTGGGAATGGTAAATGTTAATAGGGCCAATGCACTGACCAGTTAAGTGGTATCGGCATAGTGCGGCATGAATATTCTATACTGGGCGATGGCTGGTAAATATAGATGTCAGCTGTCAGCTATGATGGCTGATAAGTTCATTACGGCTGTTGTCTGTTGTCTGGGCAGTGGAGGGAGAGTGCGAGTGCGTTATGGCTGCTCTGGGGCAGCTCCTCGGGGACTGACCTATTGTCCCGCTCCATGGGTTTCATTCACAGGTCCTGCTGCAGGTCACCCTGCCAATTACTAGTGGTTAGACACATGCTTCTCCCTATAGTGTCTGAGCCAGCATGTGGCACAAGTCAAAACTCAATAGCACCATAAAAACGTGTACATGCACAAACGAAGCCACAAAACTATTTAATACACAATTCTGAAATGGCTGAAATGAGCAGGGCTTCAAACTAATAAAAAGAAATTTAAAGGAGCCACTGGCTTCTAATTTAAACCAAATTACATTTTATTTTTTTAATAAAGCTGACATTACAAAATCACTCGATAAAGATGGTTACAGTCACTTGTTTAGTGTGTCTTGTTCAAGATGTTTAGTATATAGACTACAAACATTTCAGTTATTCAAAACGAAATTATTTTTTTGCCATGTGTTTGATCTTGTATGTTAAGCAATAAAAATTTATATTTGTTTGTTATAAATATTTAAAATATTATAAACTATATTTGCCACAGTATACATACTATAAACTATATTTATGCATTTTAAAAATCCTATAAAACTATTACTTATTATATAGTATCAGTTCTAAATTAAAAGCAACTTTAAAATTCAGATATAATTGTTTTTAAATGAATAATAGTATTAAAAATGTTCAAATAATCAAATTTAAATATTTATAACAAATTAAAATTATTGGTTATTGGGTGCATGTATCCTTATTTACACAATGTCATATGGACAATATCATTAAACAGACTGATGTAAGCCTCTGAAGTAAAGTAAAATTTTTATTATTATTATTTTTTTTTAAGTGGTTCGGTGAGGAAGTCAGTGATTCATTGACACTAATGATGTGGGTTATATTCAAACCATGAGCAAGTTTGAGGTCGTTTTGTAAATCTATTTGATTGACTCGAGGGGAAAAAAAAGATTTACAAGAGTAATTTCTTCACGATTCAGACATTGCAACTTTGCTCTAATAAAAACAGAAACCTTTCATGAAACGCTTCCCCGACTGACTAAATTTCCCGTTGCATATTTCTTTATTTTTAGTTGCATTTTACATTTAAAGCTGTGATAGGACTTTATCCTAATAGTTTTACATATAAAGCATTCTTTAATGATAGTAGCTACGCAGCACCCTTCGACAATGGAATAAGATCTTGTGTAAAGAACGACTACCGGGAGTCTGTTTTCCACTCTGAAATAAAACGATGCAACTCAGTTAAATTTAATGTGTCACTAACCTTGAGTAAAGCAACTTTAACATCAGATTTTACCAAACTGTACCTGACACCCCCTTTTACAGCACAGAGACAGCACACAGGGGCTTTTGAGCCTTTATCTCAAAGGCACTCTAAAGAAGGTGGGATGAAAGAGAGGGAAGTAAAATACAGCAGAATACACTCACAATAACAGAAATTTTCAAATGACAGTTCTGGTCTGACAAGAGAACTGTGATCACTGCATGTGCGGGTCAGCTATGAAACACGTGCTGAACACTAGAGGAGAGGCCCATATGTCAATATTCTTTATTTAAACACGCGTGGATACAGATAAAGCTCCTCACTATGTGACAGTAATGACGTTCAGGATGGTTTTTGGCTCTGGTTTGGTTTAATTAAGTGTCCTGTGGAGAATCTGACCACACAAAGGAAGGCCTACACCAACACATCCACACGTGAGGGCTAGTCTGGACATGGCCTTTGCTAACCAGACCCCACATTCAATCCTGTGGGAAATGACCACTAATAACCCTGCAGTGTCAAGCACTGGCCAAACCTCATAGTTAGTGGCCTAACAACCATACTGCGATGTACTGGCCATATCATCAATACATAATCATCACCATCCTCGTCTGCAGTCAAAAATTACACTTACTTGTGCCAAGGACTGCTATTTAGATTAAGTAATCCAGTTTTTAGGACAAGAGCAGTCTGTATAGAAAGCAACAAAAACAGCTTTTTATCAAGGATGGCATATCCAACATACTTTGGGAATAACGCTGCTACTGCATCACACAAGGGAAAACAAGAGGGGTGAGGTGTGTCAGAGGTGAAAGGCAAAACCTGCAGCTGGTAAAGGCAGGACTTAACTAGTCCTTTTTGACCCTGAAGAGCTCTGCATCAGTGAAAGACTCGCAGCTGCCAAGAGTGTGTGTGAGCTGTGGGCTTTTCTCCAGCACAGCCGTGCTGGCAATTTTCAGGGCAGCCGTGACGGGACATTTACACTGATTCAACATCCTACAAAATGACTTGAAGGCATTTCTCTTGCCTTTTCTTCAAGAAGTGACACTAGATAAGTGGACGCATCTTACAAAAGCAATAAAGGATTTTGATGGTTTCACATAGGCTGTATTTTGCTAAAAACCAGATTTATAGTCTTGCTTAGAAATGTCAAAAGCACTGGTAATTTCGGTATTTAGTCGATAATGAAATAAAAAAATTAAACCATTCCTATTTTTTCCCCACTGTACACATAGTACTGAGTCTACTGACTCAATTTGGTTTTGCAGTGACTGTTTTAAACATCTCCATCTGAGAGAAGCAGATCAAGCATGTGTTACCTTTTTTGGGTTACTAATTAAACAGGTTTACATTACTTCAGGTTTATAAGAAATGTTTGCTTAATAGAAGATTTTTGATGACTAAGTGTTTTAATTAAATAGTATTAGTACTTAATAGTATAGTTTATTAAAACTCATATAGAGAATCTATAGGTATTAATTGCTGAAATTTTGGTATGACAGCCTCAAGTCAAATTATGAGCTGCATTTCCAATTCTGTCTATAATAATGCACTTTTGTTTTGAAATTCTGGGATATACTACTTTTCAAATGTTTGGGGTTTGTAAGATTTTTTAAAAGTCTCTTATGCTCACCAAAATTACATTCATTTGATCAAATATACAGTAAAAACACAGTGACATATTACTACAATTTAAAACAAAAGAACTGTCTCCTACTCTAATATATTCAAAATGTAATTTATTCCTGTGATGGCAAAGCTTTTCAGCAGCCATTGCTCCAGTCTTCAGTGTTACAGAAATCATTCTAATATGCTGATTTGATGCTTAAGAAACATTTTTTATTATCAGTATAACGTTAATAAAAAAACAGCTGTTATTTGAAAAAGAAATCTTTTATAATATTATAAATGTCTTTACTGTAACTTTTGATCAATTTTGATCAATTAAGTGTTAACTACTATTTAAAAAAAAAAATGCACTGACCCCAAACATTTGAATGGTGGTGTATATGACATTGAGCTAATCGGAACACTTCATTTTAATTATAACCAAAGAAAAATGTAAACAAAAAAAATGAAAGAGTAAAGAAAAATAAATTTAAGAGCCCACAAATATCAAACTTTTTGTAAAAAAACCTGAAAATGTTATATAAGCCACAAAGAAAAATGTACAATCAAACAGAACATGGCTTAATTTATCTAAAAGCAGAACTAGATCATACTTTCTGGCAGCGCAAACTGTTTGACAGATTCATAAATTACTGTCCAATAGCTGAAAACTTGCAGTACCTCTTGGCTTTGTCTTTGCCCTTCTTGGAGTCTTTGCTGTTGGCAGGATTAGTGGTTATGGAGCTGCCCAGGCCCTGGGGTGCGTCCCTCAGGCCAAAGCTCTTAGCAGCGTGGCCCAGGTGCAGGTTGCGGATGTGGAAGATGTGTTTCAGACTGGAGGGGTACGTGGTGTACGCTCTCAGGAAAGACTGCAGTGCTACAGGACCCAAAAAAAAAAAATAATAAAAAAGAAGTTGCAGCCCACATAGCAGACTTTTCCAAGCACTTAAAAGGGTTTTACTGGCAAGGACTGATTTGAATATATTTAAATATATTTATATTAATATTCTAATAATATTGCTTTATTTTATTTGATTTTACATTATTATTATTATTATTATTATTATATTGAATAATATTTTACACAATTCTTTGTTGTTATTAAAATATTTGATTAAAAACAATTACAATACCAAACAAAATAGCAATATATAGTTTTAAATGGTTAAACGGTCGTTAAAAAAAATATTCAAATATCTATATTTAGCAAAATTTCTTATAAGTAATGAAAATGTAACTGGGCTGCAAAACTGTAGAACAAAATATTAGTTTAACACAGTAACCCTACATGATAATTAGTTTTTTGGCTTACCGCTCTTCGCTGTTTGCAGAGACTTGTTATTGGCATGAACATAATTCTCAAAGTCAGTCTGTAAAACGGTGGCTCTCTCTCGTACCTCCTGCTCAAAAGCAGCAGCTGATCTCTGCACAGTCATGTACAAAGAAAGATAAACAACAATAATCTGAGTAAAATGAATGCATTCCAGCAATTATGCGAAAAATCACATTTTACTATAATAAAAGCCAATAAAAACCAAAAGCATCACATAAACGTTATTGGTTACACGAACTAATGACACCTCCCCTCCCCATTAATGACCTCTGACCCTCAAATGAGGCTGCTAACAAGGGGGGTGGCACGGGTGAGGATTACAACCAGCTGATTGGTGCAGGGAGGGAAAAGGACATTAAATCAGGATTAGGACTGACTGAGCGCTGGCAGAAACATTCGCTCATTGTTGTCAGACGGCTCTCATTGTTAAGAGAGAGGGGGGAAGAAGAGATAAAGAGAAAGCCATTTTTCTCCCACAGCTGTTCTCTAGATCTGTATTTTCAACATCATGCGATCTTTAAGCAAGATAGAAAAGTTATAACAGTTATGCACAGTAAAAACAAGTCAACATTGACTCTTTTTGAGGTTTAGATGTCAGAAGTTACCTTACTGTCCCATTTCCCTCTGCCTTTGAATCGCTCGTCCTTCATCAGATTGGCCAAGATGTCCTCCATCTTCACCTCGGACAAACTGAGGGTGTAGATGGGTATTATACATAAATACATTAATCGATTGAAAATAAATAAATAAGCAGCACCAACATTTTCCTGATTGTAAGTTGTCTGGTTTAGATAGTTTAGCTCAACATATCGAGCCCTGCTAACCCTTTCAAACTCCTTTTGATCATACTTTAGTTCTGTAAACTGTAATGTGAGCCAAGTATCATAGTCCTTGTGCCAGCAGAACAGATTCATTCTGCTCTCACGCAGAGTGACTGAGAGTGTGTGTTTTCTCTCGGCACAGGCTTCCAGTGCCGAGATCAGCACAGAGTCATCAGTCCAGCTTTTGACTGTTATATTGTGGGCTTTGGAACAGAGACAAGACCGGTTTGACCATCTTTAATCAAAGTGTCAGGGACTGGACTTCATCCACACATCAGACGGGACCTGCCATACAGTCCCCTACTGCTGTGTTCATCGAAATAAGTAAATGTGATATAGATGAGACGCCAGGCAGCACACCTGATGTTATGATTGGCCAGCATATCCACAAAAGCTGTTTCTGAGGGGGTAAGGAAGAGCAGGCTGCTGCCCTGAGCTCCAATCCGTGCTGTGCGGCCCACGCGATGAACGTACTCCGCAGCGGAAACAGGAGGGTTATACTGCAACAGAAAGATGAAATTCATAAAAAAAAAAGAAAAAAAAAAAGAGGTAGTACTGGAAATTTGAACAGTTCACTAATAGTAACAAAAATAGCTAAATTGTTCATTGGACTGACGTGCAATTATGAGATTTTACAAATGATGAAATCTAACCTGAACAATCCACGTAACCTGAGGCAGATCCAATCCACGTGCAGCCACATCCTAAGGAGAAAATAAACAAAAATATTTAAATATTAATTTAAATAGACTTTATTAACTAATAAATGAATGAATGAAAGAAATATTTAAGAAATATATATATAAATATTTTCATTCAACAAAAAAAAAGCAGTAAATAGAAAATCTTTTCAGTTGTTGAAATTAAAGATGAAAAACGCAAACTTTTTTCAGTTAGTTGCCTAGGCAACATTTCTAATTTATTTATGTGTATGTTTTTTAAAATACTAAAATCACTAAAACTGTATATTCATGACAAAAGCACATTAAATTACTAAGCCTTAAATAAAAACCTGAAAAAATCATTTAAAATACTAAGTTCTGCAATACAATATAAAAACAGTAAAATAAGTAAGACTGTAATGGAGCAAGAAATATTCACCTAAATCTAAGCTGCCTCATTCTTTTTCCATAATACTCATATTCTCAATAGTCATATTCTAGCTTGGTTTGTCATGACTCGGGTTTTATTTGTTGGTCTGACAAGTGCAAACAATGTCCTAGATTGACCTGGTTCACTCTACTGAATTTACTATATTCCCTTATTTAACAAATCTATTGCCACACTATGCTATTATGATTTTGGAGCAAGATTGATATTTACGGCTCCCTCCTTGTGTGACTAAATCTGCTTCCTTATGGTTACCAGCCCTGAGCTTTAACCACTATGCCACACTTTTTTTTTTTTTTTTTTTCTTCTTCTTCTTTTCTTTCTCTGGACAATTTTCAAACTTAACTCCAGCGCTCAACCTCAACTAGCATAAACTCTCAGTTGAGGTGTCTGGAGCTGGTACAGATGGAGACCAACACAACGCCATGCCAGGCTGTCAACAGGAATAGAAGCACTCATTTACTCCAGGAGCCCTTCTGCAGAGTGACAAGATGGAAGAAGAGGAGGTGGAGAAAGGGGACGCACGCACCTGTCCATAAAACTTTATCAACTGACTGTGATGTAACTTGAGCTACCTCATTAGATCAATGCATTAAGGAGTCATTTAACAAATGTTTATTTTAAAAGTGTTTCAGTGTCTCTGCATGCTTAATGTGCATTTGGGAATGCAACAAACAAGATTTACTATATTAATACAGCGTTATACCAGTATTCCACTAAAATTAAAGCTTGAGGATTTGAAATGTTAAAGGGGTCATATAACGCCCATTTTCCACAAGT
>SCHK01295257.1:1269-12868 GCA_004124795.1 Poropuntius huangchuchieni
TATTACAAAAGACGCTTATCAACTTTTAGTGATGTAGATAAGCGCTTGACGCAGTCTTTATGACACGAGCGACCCGAGTTCGAATCCACCTTTGGCTGAACTCGTTCTTCTCCATTTTCACATTTCGTATCACATCGGAAATTTATTTTCAATAAAAATGAAGGAAGTGATTCAAAAGTGTAAAGTAAAGTATCAGGTAGGGTTAGGTTAGGGTAGGTGTAGGGAGGCTTTATTGATCCAATAAGGCAGCATCTTTTTAATAATTCTAATAAAAATGATCATTTACTCTCAATAAGTTATTACTGCACACTGTTTTATAATGTACAATACTGAGGTGCAGATTTTTGCCACTATTTGTGAAAAACAGTATAAACATATACTGCTATTTTCACTTAGACTAAATAGAATCCATTGCTATTTTCACTTGTGTAAACAGCATCTATTGCTGAGATGAGATGTTTTTATATAAAATAAATAGTTTACAAAATATTTTGGTATCTAAATTTAAATACAATCAAAGCCATATGTCTAAATAAGTTCTGTTCCAAATTTTAAATTTATATCACAAAAATTGACATTCCTGTGAGATTTCATTCAGGCGCTATACCACAAATAGCCACTGGGTGACACCCAAACTTCTTTGAACTTTTTTGCTGCATTTTCCTATTACAAATTTTACATTTGTCACAAAATTACTTCTGTCACAAAATAACCACCAAATATGGAACCTTGAGACTCCTTTCCAACAACGTATTTTGTCAAGATTATCAAAGATTTTAACTGTAAAATATTGTAGTATATTTCGAATGATAGCAGGGATGCTGACAGTTAACAGGTTAAAATAGTAAAATCGTTAAAACTAAAATAAAGCAAATATAATGGCAGTTATGTTCAGTTGCTATTTTTAGTGTTTTAAGTTAAACTGAGCAAAAATTGGAAATGTTGGCACCTAGCTAAAATATAACTGTATTTGGGTTTTTTTATGTAATTTTTTTTTTCTGTTAACGTATTTTACTTCAAGTAACTTCTTTTTTTTATCATTTTAGTTTTAATTACGGATAATAACACTGCCTGAATAAGCCATTTCCCATAACTTATGCTTAGTCCACAAGACATAACAGCTTAACTTTTTTTTTTAAATGAGTAAATTATTCACTGAAATGAAGAAACACTGTTCCATTAATGTCTCTTAGGAATAAATCAAGAATGTACATAAATTCACGCTGACATACCAGTGGGGTCAGTGAGCCATGGTGGGAATACCGTCTCCTCTTTCTCAATACTAAAACATTTACTTAAGTGAATTTGAGAGAGTAGTAGTGATATATTGTATGTTACCCAGCAACACNCACTAAAACATTTACTTAAGTGAATTTGAGAGAGAGTAGTAGTGATATATTGTATGTTACCCAGCAACACATATCCTCCCTCCTCAGTGAAGTATGTCCCTGGTTCAGAGGGGCCCTCATAACAGGGTGTGACCCCAAAACTGTGGGAGGCAGAGGTGAGCCAGCGGCCATTCAGCTGGAGACTCCGCACACAGCCAGAGAAGCCAGACACAGACGTCTTCTACAGAAGTAAGAGAAGAATGAGAACTTGAGAAACGTATACATTTCATTAACAGTCAGTTTCAATAACATCACCACAAAATAAACCCAAACATGGTGATCAGGACCCAACACTAAGCATATAACACTAAAATAAATAAAAGACTTTAAAAACACTTTACTTAAATATTGAGTTTTTTATGATGTAAGAAGAAAAGAAAGTGTTATGTGCTATGACACCAAACTATAACAGAAAGGTGCATATGGCCCCGAGCTGAACGGGGGCCCGCCGAGCCAAGGGGGAACTTTTAATTGAAACAAGTGAACAAATATAGAGCCCTGCACAGGCCCGGCCCTTGTCCGAAAGCTTATAAGAATTATTGAGTCCGAGCCGTGTCCTTTTCTCTCTCTTCCACATTACACAGTTGCTGTTGCAGCCGATAAAATAGTTCAGTTTTGTTTTTTAATATCAAAGTGGTTATATTCCATTTCATTTCTCTATTAAGTTAATTTAGAAGCATGATTGGAACATTTTATTTATTTTTTTAATACCAAGCAGCCAGAGCCAGACAGTGAGTTGAGCATATATTCGACCACTTTAGCCTTCTCAAACACAATTTGAGACATAAAAAAACTTCATGCATTTCACAACAGAAATTTAAAAAATTAAGATAAATGTATGATAAATATCCAATCGTTCGTGCGAAGAGTGGAAGCTGAAGTGTGCTTTGAAGGATATGGAGGCGCTAGTGTGATTTTTATTTTTTTTGTCTTAATAAGAGTGGAAAATTAAAATATGCCGTCATTTTTCCTCATGAAGCTAAGAGTATGCATCATTTGGAACTGCAAATAGTTTTATTTGTGTGCACTCACAATATCAACAAAACGTGCTTTTGTAAAATAAAGAAAACAAACGGGGGCTTTCCGCAGTCTCGATCTTGAGCAGGAATGCTTCACAAAAACTGAACCGAAACTCAGCAAATACTTGCCTCACTGACATGATAAATATATTTATAGAATGCTATAAAATAACTACTTTAAAACAGAATAATTCATATTAAAAAAATGCATAAATAAATAAATAAGATTAACGTCATACTATTTTGAGAATAAAGTCAAAATTACGATAATAAAAACATGTTATATTGCGTGAAGTTAATGTGAAAATTACACCTATACTCCGCAAAAAATAAAAAATAAAAAATCTGTGGCATCCAACCTGTCATTCTTAACATGAAAAACAGCAATAAAAGGTAAGCTTATAGATGTTTTTGAAACTCTAATTGATCATTTTCATGAAACATCCATTTTTTTCAATATGCATTTAAATATTTATTCATGTTTATTTTGTGCTGCAAATAACAGAAAGAAAAAATATCATTGATTCACATGCTGCTTTAACTGAGGAAAATATAGTTATCTCACTACAAATAAAAGAGCCCAAAACGCATTTATTGTTTGTATTTGATCTTAAAATTGACAGAAGTATGAGACTTTGTGTTATAATAAAGGTAACAAAGCACAAAGCTTATTGCGATTATTGGGTGGCTTGCAAGCTAAAATGAATGGACTTGAAAATGTTAAATATTATTTCCAAGCATTTATACCATAATTAAAACAGCTTGTGAATAGTCACGTAACGTTGATTTTAGCAGTCATTATAGAAAAAAAAAATTTGATTGCAGAATGCTGTGATTGACCATGACCAATCCAAATCAGGTGTTCCAGAAAGCCATGTAAAAAGATACATAATAATGCTGTTAATATGCTATTTAGGATTTAGCACAGAATGTCATACCACATGTCGACCTCCAAAAAAAAATTCCTTGTCAACTTTCCTTCATAGATCATAGTTTCTCAGCAAATTGCTCTTTAAACTGTTGCTATGCAGTAGTGCTGAACAGTACTTTGTTACAGCATTTATTTTGGTTAGTGTTAATTTCACAATATTGTGTATGAAATTACAATGTCCTCCCCTAATATATTAATTTGGCTATCTAATTAGATTAGGATAACTGCATCAACTCAAAGAGACTGATTTATCATGGTGAAGAAAAAAGACAGCACTTTCATTATTTCTGCTCCATTTGGAGTGATCACATCCTCAAGCTGTTACAAAAGAAAGAACTTCATGTACTTTGTCATCGATAAACTTCATCATCAGCAATTATTTCTTATAATAATGCATAATTGTTGACACATGTAAGTATTAAAGATAAAATATATATTTAAAATTAATAAATGAATAAGATTATGCTGCAAATATTGTTAAATAATATTTGAAGAAAGTTATGTTAACAATTGTGTTACTGGATCTTTTAAGTAGGCTAATCATGTGATAAAACATTACATGGTATAATAAAACATGAATCTGAGAAGTGCAGAAACCTGGTTATCTCAGCTGGCAAAACATGTGACTTAAGGATTGTTAACTAACACCATCTATTTTATACTTTTATTCTTAACATTATACTTTTGCTCAAGATTTAAAAGAAGTGCTGTATCTGCAGATTATATAATTTGAAAAACAAAAGGCCACTTAAATGTACTTAAGAGAGCACAATTTCATGTTTCTTAACACATAACTCAGAAATGACATTAAAGTATATTTTAGTTTACCATAAATGCTATTATATTCAATTTGCATGTAAGTTTATTCTTTTAAAGTATATTATTTCCATAATAAGTATAGAAAAAATATGCATTCAGTACTCTGTTACTATGAACAGTCAAGAGTGTGCTACAGTGTGTGCTTGACAGTGAGGATAGAAACACTATGTATTCTGATTTCAGGCAGGCAGACACTCCACAGACAATAAAATATGTCCGCAGAGAACATTTCTGCCCCTTACCACGTCTCTGAAAGCTTTCATGAAAAATTGTGCCTAATTAATGTGAATACTATTTTAAACGGTGACAGCACAGGATATTTACAGTGACAGTTAATGCCAACAATCTTGTTTACTGGGTTCTCTGGTCATCTTTGGACTGTACGCAGTTTCAGTTAATTTTGTGATGATAATTACATAGATTTAATAGATTTAAATGATTTGAAGGACCCGAGGGAATAGGAGAGTTAATGAAGGATCATAATACCTGAATGTTTTTCTTGGCCTGATCAGGCGGCACCCCACCTACAAAGAGAGGGTCTTGGACAAGCATTGAGATGTTTCCTCCTGGAGCTCTGTCCTCTAATACCGTAAGACCGTCAATTATCAGTCTGCCAATATTTCCATTTCTGATAAAGATTATCTACAGAAGGAGAGAGAGAAAGAGATAAAGACTATTCAATAATTACTGCTTATTTGGTAAGAGGATTCTGTTACTTGCAAGACTGACAAATCAAACAGCTGAACTGAACATCTCAGCATTCGAAGGTTGAGTTCTCAATTCTAAACAACTCTATTTTAGTCAAGGATCTTACACTTACTGCTTTTGATGAAATCACCCTCTTTTGCTTTACTTACACTGACAATAACTGTCTCACGCTGTACGTGATGTAAATGAAGCTTACTATACTAAAAATTCTAGTGGGATGTCAATCTAAAGGCGAGTGATTTGGCTTCTGTAGAACTCTATATGTTTGGCAACAATAATTATCTGCACTGAAAAAATACACTTACGAGCAACTTAAAAGAAAATACTCAATTTGATACAGCCAATATTATTAGTTTTTCACATATTTTATTTAAATTTAATATGATTCAAATATATTTATTTTCCAAAAGACACAAACGTTTACTGATTATTTATTAAAAAGATCATATAGTTAATCAATATATTTTCTTTAGACATAAGCCAAACTGTTACTTCATGTAGGTCAATATAATTTTTTTGGATTTACACAATAAAGCTGAATTAGTTATAACATAATTTTGCTATTCAATGTTTAATTTAGTGTTAAAATAAAGAGAACTAAATAAAGAAAATAAAGAGAACTTTAAAAGCCCTTAATGTTTATTGTGAAATCTTTTTAACATAAAAAACAAAATTAAATTAAATTAAATTAAAATAATAAAATAAAATACACATTAATTTCTGCAGTCAATAAAACTAGCCAATATGTGATCTGCACTTTTTTCAAATTCAAATTCAAATTCAAATGTATCATGCATTTATTGGCATGACTTGCACAGTATTGCCAAAACATTGTCCCATTACATGAATAAGAAACAAACAATTATATAATACATAAACAAAACAAGAATAGATATATACTGTAAAATAATTAAGTAAATAAGTACATGTATATATTTTTTTTCACCAAAAAAGCAAGAAAAATATTTAAGATATTGTTTAAAAATAAATAAATAAATATAAAAGAAAAAAGAAAAACAATACATGTATACTTTTTTTTTTTTTTTTTTTTTTTACACAAGAACAATATTTAAAATATTGTTTCTAAAAGAAATAAAATAAAAACAACAGTACAATATGTAAGAAATGAAAATGCACTTTTCTCTCTCTCTCTCTCTCTATGGGGAGTGTTACGTATTGGCTAGGACAAACTGAAATCAGTTTTAACTTACATCATGCCACTGTCCATCACTGTATTTCTCCTTGGATCTGATTCTGACTTGGTTCTGGCCCGAGCTGAATGTGAATACCAGCCTTCCATGAGTGAGGAACAGAGCCATGAAGTTATCCTCAGACTCGTCAGCCAGGTAGAAGATGAGTCCAAACATTGATTGAGTTTTCAAAGATAGAGAAAAGTGAGATCTAAAAAAGATGTAAAAACAGAGAACAGTGTTATGTTTGGCCAGGTTCACCAGTGCAATTCCTGTGCAGGATCAAACAGTGTTTATGACAAACAGAATGCTGAAAGCTGACTGTGGTCGGTCGGAGTGCTATAGCAAACTTGCTCAGTAGCTCACATAGTACAACATTGCACTTGTGTTGTGGAGCACTCAAGCATGAGCCCCATAAAAAATACAGTCACAAAAAATGAGCATAAACACTTGCAAAAACAGTCTTTAGGAAGTAGCTTTTTTATCCCATGTTGGTATTTGTTAACATTATCCGTTAAGTTTAGGTTAGGGTTTAGCATAGATTGTTTGTTATTTTACAATGCAATAGAGCATTAAAGGCAGGGTAGGTGATTTGGTTCAAAAATATTTTTTGTTATGCTGGTTGAAATTCTCTTTACATCCTGATAACAATCACTAAGTTACGTGATCTAAATTTATATATGTCATCTGTGGAAGCGTAGGGTGATAAAATGTTCAATCATATTCCTCAGCCCGTCAGCTTACAGTTAGGACCATATATATTTGAGACAATTTTAATTATTTTAGCTGTTGATCAAAACATATTCAAGTTACAGTTACATAATGAATATGGGCTTGACGTGAGCTTTAAGCTTTAATATGAGGGTATTATCTTCAAAATTGGAGGAAAGGTTAAGGAATTACAGCTATTTAAAATTTACGTCCCCCCTTTTTCCAGGGACCCTAAGTAACTGGACTTTACTCAAAAGCCTTTTCATGGACAGATGTGTGGTATTCCATCATTATTTCTACATCAATTAAGCAGGTAAATGGTCTGGAGTTGATTCTAAGTGTATTTGCATTCAGAAGCTGTTGTGAACCCACACCATTTGGTCAAAGGAGCTCTCCATGCAAGTGAAATAGACAATTCTGAGGCTTCAAAATCAAAATAAATTAATCAGAGAGATAGCAGGAACATTAGGAGTGGCCAAATCAACAGTGTGGTACATTCTGAGAAAAAAAAAAAAGAATGCACTGGTGAGCTGTATGTGATGTAAAAATGCCTGGATGTCCACGGAGGACGACAGTAGTGGATGATTAGAGGATCCTCTCCATGATGAAGAAAACATCTAGTCAAGAGAAGAACACTCTCCATGAGGTAGATGTGTCTCTGTCAAAGTCTACAATCAAGAGAAGACTTCACCAGAGCAAATACAGAGGGTTCACCACAAGGTGCAAACAAGGCCTGGTTAAACTTTGCCAAAAAATCTCTTTTAAAAAAGCCAGTCCATTCTTTGGATGGCAAGATCAACCTGTATCAGAACAGGTAGACAGGAAGAAAAAAGTATGGAGAAGGCTTGGAACAGCTCATGATCCAAAGCATACAAGATCTGTTAAACAAGGTGGAGCAGTGTAATGTATAAGCATGCATGGCTTCAAGTGGCACTGGGTTACTGGTTTTTAGTGATGAAGTGACAGAGGACAGAAGCAGCCAGAAGAATTCTGTAGTGTATGAGATATACTGTCTGCCCAGATTCAGTCAAATGGAGCAAAGCTGATTGAATGTTACTTCATGATACAAATGGACAATGACCCAAAACATACAGCAAAAGCAACTCAGGAGTGGGTTTGAAGGTAAAAAAGTGGATTATTCTACAATGGCTGAGTCAATCTCCTGATCTCAACCCAATTGAGCATGCATTTCACTTGCTGAAGACTACCAAACAACAACTGAAGTCAGCTGCAGTAAAGACCTGGCAAAGCACCACAAAGGAAGAAACCCAGTCTCTGGGTGATGTCCACGAGTTCCAGAATTAAGGCAATCATTGCCTGCATGGGGGGGGGGGCTGTGTATAAAAAATGGTTGTAATTCCTAAGCTTTTTATGTTATATTTTTGTTCAATCCTTTTAAATAAGTTCAATTTCATTTTGATTGTTTCATTTTTATTATATTCTTGTTATGAAATTATGCAAATTGTGTAAGTGTCCAAATATATATGGACCTAACTGTATGTATTTGCATAATAAAATATAAACACAATAAAATGTTGTGAATGTTTTTCAGATTAAACTGAATATTTTTTTAACCATTCTGTGGATATTCTACAAGAGTCATGAAATATCAAACAAGAAATGTCAGCAAGGAGCCTACAGTATGTTGGAAATACTAAATTACAAATTTATCTCATAATTAATTAGAGTTAATTCCACTTCAGTCATCCTTCTTTATACCCAAAAATACTCACTCATCTCTGATAAGACTGGCAATGCCTGTGTACTCATGTCGGCTGTGGGCAAAACCGCCGTAGTGGTGTGCGTGGCGGGTCACTCGGGGGCGAGAGGACAGGTAACAGGAAGCAGTCTCTGTCTCCGGAACATCCAAAGGATTATTCTTCAAGCCATGTGGCAGGCTAGACTCATCCCTGCCCACCTGAGAAACAGCAGTGTGTTTAAGTGTATAACAGTGTAATTACACAGTGTACTCGTGCATCTGTGTGTGCTGATATGTTGCACCTTGCGGGAGTGTCCTGGACTTCTTCTAGATGATTCTCTGCTCTCTTTATTGTGCAGAGAAGCAGGGGGTTTCTCTAGAGGACAGTCCTGGAGCGACACCTGCACACTCTCACTGTATCGTTGGAAGTCTTCTGGCTCTATATCTCTATCCAGCCTGCATCACACACACATCACATCACTCTTTCATAAATAAGTCTGAAGTCACTATAGAATAGAGCATTTTGAAATCACACATGATCAAAGTCATTTGTGTACACTGAGTGCTGTTTGTTACTGTTAATATGTGTTAAGAGGTGTTTTAAAGTAACAGTTCACCCAAAAATGAAATTTGCCTAAAATGTACTCCATGAGCAGATGAGTTTGTTTCTGCATCAGAATCACTTGCCCCTAAGTTGATTCTCTGCAGTGAATGGGTGCCATCAGAATGTGTCCAAACAGCTGACAAAAACACCACAATGATCCACAAGTAATCCACACCACTCTAGTCCATCCAAGTCTTGTGAAGCAAAAAGCTGTGTGTTTTTAATAAATAAATTTTAAATTCAAATCGATGCTTCAGATCACCAGTAAAATCAGAAAATATGTACATGGATTTTCGCTTCACAAAATTTGGATGGGCTGGAGTGGTGTGGATTACTTGTGGATTATTGTGATATTTTATCAGCTGTTTGAACGTATTCTGACGGCACCCATTCACTGCAGAGGGCCAATTGCTGAGCTAGTGAAATAATGCTAAATGTCTACAAATCTGTTCATTTAAAGTAACAAACAGATCTACATGGCCTGAGGGTGAGTACATTTTCAGCAAATTTAAATTTTTGGATGAAATTAGACAACATTAAGGCTGTAAAATTTTACGACCATCAATACTTGAACAACCAGCCAGACAAGAGAAAAAAGATCTAAATCCATGATGAAGGTGCAGAGAGCTCTGCAAGAAATTTAATCATGGTATTCAGTGAAGTAAAAAAAAAAAAAACATAACATCACACAATCACAGTCATTTCTATCAGAACTGGGATTAGATCAATTAGTGTTTCTCAACTCTGTTCAGTATAGTCTTGTTCAAAAAAAATTAAATGGCTTTGGTGAGGGTAGGTTGTATTTGTTACCTGCTAAGGTATGCGTAACTGATGCATCCGGTGAAATTCTGTATAGAACTCGTAGGAGAGCCTCCATAGTAGAAGGTCTTTAGAACATTATCTGACTGAGATGAGGAAGACGGCTTCTTCTTATCCTGCTTGTCTTTGTCATCAATGATAAGTTCACACCTAGAGATCATGAATAACAAATGGTTGATGTAACAAGTGTATACATACAATTCAAAAGATTCAGAACTTCGTCTAATACAAGTATTCATCAGGGAAGACCACTGTTTTCTCATCAACAATAAAGACGATGAGATGAATCATAAAAATAAGTACTTTTAATTAAAACTACTGTTCACAAAAATATGATGAGAAATAACACTTGCAAGGTATTCAAACTGTAGTGTGTTCAAACGTTTTTTTTTTGTTTTTTTTTGAAGAAAAATATAGAAAGACTATTAATATCATTCATGTTGGAGATTTCCCTGCTGAGGCTGAACACTGACAAAGAGAAGAACACTGGTAAACTGAACGGCTGTTGCCGCTTATGGTTATGATAAAAACTTTATACTTCATGCCACATAACAAAACAAAGAAAAAAATGTAAAAAGTAGAATTGTGATAACTTTGCAAATCTTTGTAAAAAAAAAAAAAAAAGAAAGAAAGAAAGAAAGAAAGAAAGAAAGAAAGAAAGAAAGAAAAAGAAATGTACTGTACATGTCAAGTGTCAAAGCAGGGAACGCAAAACCATGAAAATGCTTGTGACCGTGTAGTCTCAAAGAGTGCTCTGCAAAAAAAATGCTGTGCAGTGTATCGTTTATGTGAACATGACTAGAAAGAACAGAAGGAGCTAAATTTAAAATACAACACAACTGTAATTTAAAATTCAACACAAATGTTGTTTTCAAGTTGGAAAAGACGTCCCACTCCCAGTACATCCACAAGATGAAAATTCTGATGCTGTAAGAAGTGTGCAAATGTACAGTATACAGGACAAGATGTCCTGGGATGACACAATATGTCAGTATTGTTAAAGTGTGCAAATTGTTGAAGAAAGTCAGCAACTTACTTTTGATTGGTGACTGAAGCAACTAAGAAATGAGACCGTCCATCATTATAATTCCTTTTTTGTGATCTGACTCTGGTTCCTTTGGACTGGAGCACCACAGCACCGTTCTCCAGTGAGAGAGAAAACTCATCCAGCTAGAACAGAGAAACACTGGCTTCATCTATAACTTCATTGGGGGGAAAAAATTACTCTCTGTATAAAACATGCATTTACCCAAACCCCTTCAATCATATACAGTAGCAAGAACAGTTTCTACACTAGCAGGGTTCATATGGGGGAAAAGCATTGTATTTTATGTGATGCAACCAAGTATGTAACTTCATATGTTTCAAATGAACTAGGCAACAAAACCTTGGATCTCCTTCATTTTTTGGTTGGTTTAGGATTGGTTTCACTTTCTTTAGGTCAGAGACAGAACAAGACTTGACCGGATAAAACATGGTAAAACTAAGAAGATAATAAAAGACTGTACCCCATCTTTGTGGTAGAATAGGAGTCCATTGGGCTGTAGTGTTCTGAAGTTTAGTCCTCCTTCGAAAGACTGGAATGGTGAGATTTTAGCTGTAGAGCCCAGATAGCCATTACCTGTCAAATACACCTTACGGGACATCTGCAGGTAAAAGACAACAACAGTCCTTTTCAAATGTCATAATATATATATATATATATTTTTTT
>SCHK01295442.1:0-12076 GCA_004124795.1 Poropuntius huangchuchieni
AAGGAAAAATTGAAAACTTATTCTAGGACCCCTTTAAAAATTAGAGAATGTAGAATCTAGGCAGTGTTGAATTTAGAGAACTCCTGAGAATTTACAAATTAAGGAAATTAGAATTGCAAAAAAAATTGGACAATGTAAAACTTGAACTTATAACTATAGAACTGGATAACTTTTTGAGTGTGGAGAAGTCTGAAAACTTGAAAAGTAAAAAGTTAGAGAATGTAGAATTTAGAGAACTCTTGAGAATTTACAAATTAAGAAAATTAGAATTGCAAAAAAAATTGGACAATGTAAACTTGAGGAACTTATAATAGAACTGGAGAACGTTTTGAGTGTGGAGGAGTCTGAAAATTTGAAAAGTAAAAAGTTAGAGAATGTAGAACCTAGGTCCTAGGCATTGTAGAATATACAGAATGAGAATTTACAAATTAAGGAAATTAGAATTGCAAAAAAATTTAGAATGTGAAAAACAGGGAACTATAGAAAAGCTATAGAACTGGAGAAATGTGTGAGCTAGGAGAACTCTGAAAACTTAATGTAAAGAAATAAAAGTTAAAGAACCTGGAACCTAGATAGTGGAGAACTTTAGAACTTAGAGAACTCTGAAAATGTACACTGAAATTAGAACTTCAAAAACTGGGAGAACTGGAGAACGTAATGAGGTTAAAGAACTTACAACCTAAAAATTACACTTGAAGAAAGTAGAACCTTAGAACAGTTTAGAACTTAAAGAATCTGCTGTAGAACTTTGAGTTTAGTTTATAATCAATCTTCCATTTAGACCTTGGATAACGGTCTTGCATTTCTTTTTTTCTTTAGTATGTGTCAGAGGTTGTGATCGGGGCTCCGTACGCAGTAGGAAAGGATCTTCTGGATCACTTTAAGGTACAGTACTAAACCAGTTCACATTGTTAATTCATTGCAGAGAATAAAAATCTAGTTTTGGTGCAACCCGCTTCCAGACACAATAACACAATAAGAGGCTTTGAGTGTGAAGAGAATGTGGTTTGTGTGATTCACACACTAAGTTATTGAGATATAAAGCTGTGCGTGTGTGTGTGTGTGTGTGTGTGTGTGTTGTGTACAGCTCTGGGACAGCAGCCAGACTCAAAGGCTTTAGTGACTGAACACTATTTCAGCAATTCTGTGTTGTCCTACTTTGGGAACAATCTGGAGATTTACTGCTTGCCTCTTTAACCACAAACCCTCAGACAGTTACAGAGAGTTCAACCGTGCACTATAGTTTAACTAAAAAGAGTGCTTGGGACATTTTCTCTGTCCCAATGGGACAAATACAAAGGATGCACAATATATTGGTGACATTATCAATATATTTGACACTATATATATTTTTTTGTTTTTGTAAATATAAATGTAGGTTTATTGGTTTTTATATTTAAATAATATTGAAATAATAGTTAAAATTTTACTTTTACTTTTTTCCATTTAAATTTCCAACGCACTTCACTTATATCCATATTTTCTGTTGTACATATGTACATTCTGTTGTAAACACAATTATAGTTTTTACATTTAGATTTTAGTTTGAACACTGTTCTTGTTCACTCTGTGTTGATATTATATCTTTATAATAATTGACCAAAAATATCTGACAGTTATTTGATCTAAACGTGCCTCAACCAAGGTTATAGTAAGCTAAAACTAAAATTAAATTGCAATATAAAATAAAATAAAATAAGATATAATAAAAACGTTTTCTTTCAGCTAGTTGCTGATTGGCAGTTAGTTGGCAGTTATTTTATTGTAGTTTAAATCTGAAATGAAAATTTAAAAAAAAAATCCTCAGACATATATAAATATATATAAAACTATAAAAATGCACAAGAAAATTACTACAACTTTAACTAAAAGGAAAATAAAAGAATAAAACCTGATTCATATTCATGTGATCGGCTATAGGTGGATCTGGTGTGTCATGGGAAGACCGAAGTGTTTCCTGACACTGATGCGACAGACCCTTACGCCGTGAGTAAAATCTCTTAATATTCATCTCTCAATGATCTTCTCTTTCATTAAAAACATGTTTTTTACCTAACGTCTCTCTTCGCAGGAGCCGAAGAAGAGAGGTATTTTCCGCATCCTGGACAGCGGCAACAATCTAACCACCGACGACATAGTGCAGAGAATCATTGAGAACAGGTTTGTGGGACAATACGAGCAAAACGTGAAAACATCGCTCACGTGAAATGTTACGAACGTATGCAAATGAGCCGTGTCTCTCTTTGTAGGTTGCAGTTTGAGGCCAGGAACCAGAAGAAGGAAGCTAAAGAGATGGCTGTGATCGAGGCTTTGAAGCATAAAGAGGATTCGCTGAAGACCGAGGCGGCTCTAACGAATAATTAACCGAACTATCCAAACCAAACAAATCAAGGGCTTCATCGTAGAACCAAAATTACCCCCGGACTGTTATATAAACATCCCGAACGAACGAAATGCCTGAGCTGAGGCTGCTTTTAAGTGGACGTGGAGGAACACAGACTTGTTTTTTTATATCGTACGACTCTTGTTTGACGACAAAAGCACTTTGTTGTGCGCGGAGAGTTTTTATGATACCTATTAAATGGGTTGGAAGACATTCTCCCTGGATGGGAGGAACACTGAAAAACATTCAGCAACTACTTTTGCATTGTGTATGAAGGTTATGGGAGGATTGTGTAATTTCAGTGGTTTTTGAATTGGCGATCCAGCCAGATATTTGTAGTGTAGCAGAGAAACGCTTTGTGAAAGAACATTGGATGTCGACTATGATTGTACGATTGAAGCTTATTCGGATTTTATGTTGGGATTTTTTTATGTGTGTTTTATATTCTGTGTCATGGAAATATATCCAGGTCACATTTTACCACAAAATCAAAATTATTATTATTATTTTTTTTTTTCAACAAGACATTGTTTTAGAACTATTAAGGCTTTTTTTGCATTGCGATATTATTTCCATCCATATTCTCATTACTATAATGGATCCGGACATTTCTTTAATTTAATTTAATTTAATTTTTTGTTTGCAGGTCTCATTATTTGCAGTTAGATTCTTATTACAGTATTTTTTTAATAGATATGTTTAAATAAGGATGTACTACCATGATATGTAAATACTTTACAACTTAATATATGTTGTCCTTTTTTAATTATTATTATTATTATTTCCATTTTGGTAGTAAGATTTTGACAAATGGGCTTATGGGGAAAAATATATCAAGATAATGTCACAATGCCAAAAAGAAAAAAATAGTTTAAATTATAAATTTTAATTATTAAATTTTTTTGTGGTAAAATGTCGTCCTGGCCATTTTTAACAGGTTTTACTCTGGCATATTTTATTCTAGTGGTGCTGTTGCCTTTCTCATCATCACTGGAAGTTTGATATGCGTGTCGTGAAAAAAAAAAAAAAAAAATCTCAGAACTAATCTCTGAAGTTTTGTCAACTATTGTTTCATACACTGTCCACAGTCACACATCTGGCATTTTACTCTGTTTTACCACTTTTATTTTCACTTTCTTACCTTTGTTTGTTGTGACATGATCAAAGTCACAGCCAAAGACTCTTTGACCTCAGGTGATTGTTAGATGTCAGTTTGATGTCACGCTTTTATTCAACTTGTAACATAGAATCTTTACAAACAACAGTCTTTAAACTAAGTTGATTGTTAAAAGTCAAACTTGCTTTTATCTCATATTTACTTTTATCTTGTTTAATGCAGTTGGTTGTCTGTTTTTGTTTTTAATGAATGTCAAAGCACCTTGAAATTGCAGCATGTTTTTAGTTTGTAACGTTTCATGCCCATTTAGGGTGAATTGCTGTGGGAAAAAAAAACACTAATTTAATGTTCATACATTGCAGAAATGTTGAGTGACCAATTCTGAATGTGGTATTAATGTCTTCAGACAATCTATAATTTATCATCCCATGCATCATAAACCAACACATCCATTAATTGCAAATTAAATTGCAATAAAAAAATATGAAAACGGCTTTTCTGACTGTTGTTTGACCGTTATTGCATTAAGCGCATAAAAATCTAATTATTTAATATAATTTAGTCAATGTAAAGATTATATAAACTTCATAAGAGAAATGTTCATGACAAATTCATTATATTCTGTTTATTCTCATAATTTATGGATATGTGTTTGTGCTTTTAAACACAATGTAAAGTACCTGGTTTATTTTACTTAACTAAAACTGAAACAAAAACTAAAACCATACCATGAAAGAAATTCAGTGATAGTATAAAGTATATCAGTGATACTAAATTGACATTGAAGTACAAACATTTTAAACTGAATTTTGGGGCATGTTTGAATTTTTGTGGTCACTGATTGTACAAAGAAAATGTTTATGGTTATTAATAAAAATAATAGTGTTTTATTGTTTTTTTAAGCTGATGATTCCATGTTTTAGTTTTTGTTGTAGTCTATTAGATCAAGATTAAATGAGAGCAATATTTAAATGATACTAAACTTACTATATAATCTGCCATAATATTTTATTTAAATTTATTTCGATTTAATTTATTGATTTCACATTTTACTTTATTGTTTACATGGTATTTTATGGAGTTTGTTGTTGTTTGGATGTAATTACTTTTAACGTTTTTACTTTATTCTGTTTTTCAGATTGTATATCAAATCTTTAATTAATTGACTGATTTATTGCTTAATTTTATTTTATTTTAATGAGTTACACAGACTGCCAGCAACTCTCGCGCAGCGCTCGAACAAAACCCATCTCAGGTGACAAAGTCCCACAAACGTCACGTCACTTCCTTCCTAAAGAAAGCGGACACCCCCAAAAGAGACGCTCTGTGGGCGACACACACCGTTTAGTTTGCGCGTAATGCACAGGTAGAGTTGTGTTGTGGATTAGGAGTGTTTGCGCGAGATCTCAATGGACACAATGATCCCGAACCAGCACGAGAGCTGAGTCTGACGAAACTAACCGGGAACAGGCGAATTTGAAACTTTTTTCTCTTTCCTCCTGTACGATCGGGACCATCCCAGCCTCTCTCTCTCTCTCTCTCTCTCTGATTTGGAATCAGATTTTTCCAAAAAAAAAACACACGCTCAATTGACTCTGGTGTCATTTTACGCGTTAAGCGGAGGGACTTTGGATAAGAGCGCGGTGGGATCTCGCCGGGATGTTTTTACGCGACTTTGAACGCTCCTCTTCGGTTCCATCCGTGATGTTGGGATTTCTGCTGGATCTTTAGCTATGAGCTCTGGATATGGGTCTGTGTCTGGGCTCAGAGGTGACAGAGGATGGAAAAAAGGCGAAGATCCACAGCTCGCAGATAGACAGAGATCTGTACGAGTACGCCAAGAGAGAGATGAACGTGGTGAAGATCCTCATGCTGGGTAAGACATGTCTCATCCAGATGTTTGTTCATCTACCTATTGCTTTTAGTCGAAATAACATGAGTTTTCATGTTTACATGGGCATGCTTGTACATTAGAAACTTAATTTTGGGTACCTAGTTTACTTGTAACTAAAGGATTGTGGGGTTGACCACCAATTTATTGGTTCAGCAACAGATATAGGCTTGTAATTGAAAGTTATCAGTTTAAATAGCCGATCTGTGCTCGTAACTCAAAGAATGTAGGTTTAAACCCAAATTTGGTTGGAAAACGCACAGGTTGTAGGTTTGAACCCCAGATTTGGTACGAGATTGAAACTTCGGATTTGGGCAGGTAACAACATATTTGGGCTTGTACTTCCTACAAACCCCAAAATGTTATGTTACCCGCTCAGATCTGAAGTTTTAGCTGATATGTATAAAAGGTTATAGGTTCAAATCTCAGTTATGGGTTGAAACTAAAAGGTTGGTGGGTCGAACCTTAGATCTGATCAGTGAAATGGAAGGTTGTCGCTTTAAAATATCACATGCATGTAGTTGACTGAAAATTTGTGGGTTTGAAAATGAGAAATGGGCTGATATCTGCAAGGCATTAGCTTCATATAAGATCTGTGCTGGTTTGAATTTCATATTTGTACAGGTAACTGAACCATTCTGGGGTTAAATTTGATATTTGTGTAGGTAACTGAACCATTCTGGTGTTAAATTTGATATTTGTGTAGGTAACTGAACCATTCTGGTGTTAAATTTGATATTTGTGTAGGTAACTGAACCATTCTGGGTTTAAATTTGATATTTGTGCAGGTAACTGGACAGTTTGAACCTTAGATCTGGGCTTGTAACATAAATATTGTCAGTTTGAATTTCATATTTGTTCAGGTAACTCAATGGATCTAGGTTTGAAACTCAGATTAGGTCTGGTAATTTAAAGGTTGTGGGTTTAAATTTGACACTTGTGCAAGTAATTGAAGCATTCTGAGTTAAAACGTCAGATTTGTGCTAGTAACTGGACAGTTCTCGGTTCGAGCCTCAGATCTGGGCTGGTAATTGAAAGGTTGTGAGTTCATATTTGTGCAGGTAACAGTAAAGTTTTGGGTTCGAACCTCACTTCTGGGCTAATAATTGAAAGGTTGTGGGTTCAAATTTAGTATTTGTGCAGGTAACTGAAATCTTGACTCATATATGAACGGTGGCAGTTTTGAACCTCATATCTGGGCTGGTAACTGAAAGGTTATGGGTTTGAACTTCAGGAAGAGTTGATTTATGAACAGTGAAGACTTTACTCTTGAACCAGATAATTATCTTGGGTTACTATAGGAGGACTGTACCATTTGTAGGTTCTGTTGTTAAAATTGTAAACTAAATGAAAGTAATGTTGAATGACCTATTTTGATGTAGGTGCTGCTGAAAGTGGAAAAAGTACCCTGGTCAAACAGATGAAGATTATCCACAGTCATGGATTCACCAAACAAGAGCTAGCCAGTTTTAAGGTAAGACATTTTATGATGTTTTCACATACTTGATGTCCACCAGTGCAAGAGGTTAATTGCATTTAATAGTTTAACATTTGTTCTGTACTATATTTTGTCTGTGCGCTCTGCACTTCCTCTGCCATCTGGGAAATCAAGCCACTGTGTGTGTTTGGGGATTATTAAAAGTTTAAGGGGTCATTGGTTCAGCTGTGAAAAAAGACCTCAGTTCAATGGAAGACTGGATCTTGCCTCAGCATGTTTTTTTGTTCTGTTTGGAAGAGAAAGCGGAAGGGGGAAGGAAACACATGGAAACATGAAACACAGAAAAGTTTCTAGGTTTTTAAACCATTAAAAATGGCTAAATTCCAAGAACATTTTCTCTATTCGACAGCCAGTGTGCACTTTCTCTATAGTTTCATTGCACACTTTTTTTGACCTGTCACTCCCAAGTGTTACCATGGCAACATAGTAAGGGTGCACTGCACGCTGGCTCCTTTAAAGTAACCTGTGGTCCATGTACGCCTTATCGCCAAGGGAACAGAAAAGCGGTTGATTTGCTCATTCATAGTAAAGCGCAGCCAGCTGTGTTCTCAACATGATCATCAGCCCTGGTATCACTAAAACTGCAGTCTTTGACTGTCACTTCGAGGCAAAATGTCATTTTTGGCAACAACAATAGTAGTGTTATTCAATCCCCTTCTTCAGTTAACCAAAAGACCCTAGGCTAGGGGTTGGCAGTATGAATAATGTAATTTAATATCACCGTATATATGACGAACTTGTTATACTTTGGTTGAAATTCAATGAAAAACAGTAATATAGGCTACAAAAGGTTATTTTATGGCTATATATAGACTTTACAGTTCACCTTGAAAAAATAAAGACTTTTTATTTTGACTTCATCAAACTTTGTTAGGCTGAATACGGAACCTTGTTGTATCCCGAACTCAAGATGTGGCTAAAACACTGCTTTTCTACATTTATTTGTCTACATTATGCTATTGTATGACACACTTTACCTTTTGACTGATAGGTTAAAAGAAATGTACTAGGAGTTTGTTGACTTTGGAGAATATGCTTGTTGGCTGCAGAATGCACAGAAAAATGCTAACTAATGTTTTTTGAGAGAATGCTACCTTACTGAAACTTTCCTCAGTATTTCATTCCCTCGCACTTAATAAAAGCCTTTTTGATCCTTTGGAATTCAGGAATTCGTCCATCCAGTATTTGTGCGCTGATGCTTATCAAGTTAACGGAGCGTTAGAAAACATGTTTCTAGTCAGATTTTTTTTTCTTTCTCCAGTTGTTTTATAAATCAGCTGATTTCATAAAAAAAAAAATGGATGGTCAATCGTATCTCCTGTGAAATGCCAGGTGCAGATCTGCATGTGTGCTTGCTTGGGTTAAACAGACTTTGTGTACCTTGTTCTCCTCATTAAACCTTCCCTCAGGGTCTGTTTGTGTTAGCTACACTTTCCTGTGAGTCTGAATTAGATTGATGGACTGAGAATATGCAAGTGGTGTTTTGAAGTGCCTCAGGGAATGCTTTAAAACCTCAATGACAGCCTATTAGCTCTAGCCGAGGGCAAAGGGATTGTCAGGATGGTTAACTAGATGACTAGTCATCAAGCAACCAGCTAGCTGATTTTTAGTGGCAGGGGGATGAATTTAAGAACCTGTTAGCATGGTAATAAACTGCAGTGATGACTATGGTAGTTGCTTGCAAGAAAAGTATGTTACCCTATTTTTGTTACTGTCCAATTGTTGCCATGTGATGTGGTTTTATTGGTCTTTGTCCTGCATTTTGGTCTGATTTGTCACCCGTATGACAACACTGACCATCCCACAATGAAAAACCATGAACAAACCCTTAAATAAACACTCACTGCAATGCACGCACCCTTTTTGGGATGGAATCATCATCTGTGCTATCTTTCGCCAGCAGAACTTCCATTATCTTTAAACAAAACAAGAGGTGTTGGAATGTGGGTGAGAGTGATGTAATATTGTATAGTGTCATGCATCAGAAATAAAATGCACACTCAGAAGCTTGGAAGAAGTAAAGTAAGAAGTACTGTTTCTGTACACAACGTTTAAAAATCCCAAAAGACAACAGCTAATTATTTATACTGAATTATAAACATTGTATTAAAATCATAATTTTAAGCAGTGTAAAAATCCACATAAAATATAAAAGTCCTTTTATAAAAATTAATACAAACATTAAGTATAATATATTATATTTAATTATATATTAATATTTAAAAAGATATTTAAACAGGATCATTTTATTCTGTGTCTGTGAGTTTTTGTTTTTCCTAATTAATTGATACTTAAAGACTTTATTTTTTTTAATTGTCAGTGATTAGCATGTCTTTGGACATGTACTTCGAAAATCACCTTTCCAAAATGCAAAAGAAACTTGTTTCATAAAATGGCACTCTAGCTGCATACACAGCCTCTGCTGTCATGTGGATAGAGTTTCATGTACATTCTAAACTGAAATTACTCCTTAGGGTTCTTTGTTTAAAAATTGCAGTTCAGCGAATGATGACTGTCATTGTCCTACTTATTGTGAGATGTTAATTTATCAAAGATTTCAAGCATATCAATGAATGCTTTGTCTGTACAGAAAATGGCAATTTTTACTAACATCTAGAATTTTTTTTTTTTAATTTCAAACCACTGTAAATGTGGCAAAATCTTTAGTGATTTGCCAAGACGCTGATCCGTTCTGTAGGCATTGAACTAAATGACATTGTGCACAACTAAATGTGTGAAGTATGTGATCTCTAGATCTAATTAACATTAGCAATGTCACTGCATAGTTTGTGCCAGCCACTGTGGTATGAAACTCTTCTGACTAGAAGCACAATGTTAGTATTTTGCTCCATTGTAGTTAATAATTCAACACAACAGCGGTTTTTATCTGTTTGTGGAACGGGAAGAACAAAAAAAGTACTGTCCCATAATAGCACTAGGCTAACTTCTCCCATTGTTCTAGAGACAAAATAAACATTGCCCTAAAGCCAAAGGATAACATACAATAGCCTAATTTTATAGTAAACACACACAAGCCGAGTTTGAGTCATGTCTTGAGTTCGGAATACCTCAAGGCTCTGTATTCGGGCCATCAAAGTTTGATGTAAATTAAATGAAAAGTCTTTATTTTTGCAAGCGAAACCATAATTTTTATGCTGACCTCTACTATGCCTGTTTTTTTCTCTTAAAATGTGGTCATTCACAGGGTTTCTATGTTTCTAATGTTCAAAAGTCCAGTTTCTGCTTCACCAGTTTTTGTTGGATGGATTCATAAAGGGTCACGCTTTCGCTCACACATGCATATGTTTGTACAGACCCATAATTATGGCTAGTTTTATATTGTACACATGCTTGCAGACATAAGCACAGTCTGTAATCAGACTGGCCTTGGTTGACTTGGATGTAGTGTCACACAAGGGCGGACCGTTGACTGTCAGAGGGAGGCCAGGGAAGGGTGTGGTAACCTGTGCTGTGTGTGTGAGTGAATCATAAATGCATGGGAAAATGTGACGTGTTACAGGTAAAAAAGAAGGTACTTGTCCTAACCTGAATGTCACAGGAGTGTCTTTTTCGTAATCCTTTCTTTTTGCTCACCATTGTACTAAACTGTCACTGCGGTCTTTAACCACACTGCGGTCTCTCTAACCCACAGGAAGTGAAGTTGTCTTTCCTGTTTCCTTCTTTTTTGTTTCTTACCTGACACCCGTCTCTCCATTTCTCCTTGTTCTCCCAAAGCTGCAACTTCAGCTTAAAGTCAACATGACAAACATTTCCTATCAATGTGGAAAATCGGTGTGCCACTTAATTTCTGTGAAAGCCGTGATTGACTTTTTTCAGGATTCTTTTGTAAATAGAAAGTTTAAAAGAATAACATTTATTTGAAATACATCTTCCTGACACCTAAACTGAATTGTAGTTTATATTGTTACATTAATAAAGATTACACAGGAGATGTTCACACATATACACACAAAATGATAAATGTTACAATACAGTGTTTTATCTAGTGTGTCCATCTGGTGGCTCTTTTTTATGGCAAGACTTCACAAAACTCGCAGCTGGGTTTCATGCTTTCATTTCCTCGACCTCCCTCTGACTCTGTTTCTTTGATGAAGTGGCAAGTTCTCCTGTTACAAACGTGACATCAAGGAGTAAAAGGAGACTTTGGAGTGCCGTTGTCGGTGGTCTAGAATTTGAGCTTGACCTAAACATAGTTATTGTAGAATGTACAGTACTGTCTTTGACAAGATTCCGTTGAGCTCATAGATGCCTGGAATTTTCAGGATTTTACATGAGTTTTAGAATTTGTTGTTCTCAAATTCCGGAAAAGAAACTGTGGATTCCTAGAATTCCTAGAATGGTTCAACAAAAAAATTATTTTTTATAATTATTTACTCATCCAAGCCAAAACTGTCNATGGATTCCTAGAATTCCTAGAATGGTTCAACTAAAAATTTATTTTTTATAATTATTTACTCATCCAAGCCAAAACTGTCACTTTTCTTAGTTTTCGAGCAACACAAAAAAATGATATTTTGAGGATTATGTAAGCTGCTTTTTATATGTAATTAAATATATATATTAAAAGTGTACTGTGACTTTTAAGCTCTAATATGGACACCAAAAAAAACACCATAAATACCTGTAAAAATATTCTATATCACATGTGCTCTCTATTTCAGTTATTCTCATGCCATATGCTTATATTCAAATTCAGTTATAAAATATAATAATCAATGATGTGACCATTTAAAAATGTCTGTGAATGTGTGAATTTTGACTTTGCTTTTATTTTTATACTTTCAGTTTTATTAATTTTAAATTTATTTCATTTCATTTTATTTTATTTTTGGTTTTAGTCTTTATAATTTTAGTACTTAAACTGAAACTTATTTTCAGTTGGTTGACAAGGCAACATTTCTCATTTTCTTTTATGATTTGTAAATGTGGCATCTAATATTCATATTTTATATCAGCTTTATTTCAGCTATGTTTTAATTTACAAAAATTAATATGTAGGTAGTTTTAGCAAATTTAGTAACTAAAACTTATTTTTAGGGCCGCCCCCTAATAGTTGACTAACCGTTAGTTGATCAGAAGAGGTTTGTTCAACCAAAATTTTATTAGTTGCTGAAAGTAATACAGTGCTATCATTCATCAACCTCAAATATGGCTTATCATCTGAAA
>SCHK01295517.1:0-18263 GCA_004124795.1 Poropuntius huangchuchieni
TAGGCTACATAAAACATATGTGAACAACAAAAACAGCAGACGTGCTGGATGAGACGCAAATTCACTCTCTTCCAGCAGGTGGCGCATATGGAACAGCAGAAATGTAGTGTTTCCTTGATTGCTACTGTAAACAAACCAGCACTGTGCTTATAAACACAGAGACAAGATCGAAGGAAAAAGCCATCAAAACTTTTCTGAAGACAGTTCTCCTCAGAGATACATTCATATAAACTCCCACCCCAAACTGTATCGCGGCTAGTTTAACATCTCAACCGTCTGGAATCTTCACACATTTTTATCGATTTTCAACCAGCTACATACCTATTCATTAATAAAGGAAGGAAAGCTACTACTTTTAAAGCCACAGCAACTGAATCTCTATTTACTAGTTTGGTCTATTTGTTTACAAATAGCAATCATCAAATTCATCCACGCAGAATAGCAAAGCCAGAGCTCATGTTATGCCCAAAACAATATTCCTCAGCAAGTGTTTTGTAGTCTTATGCCTCAACCACTAGAGGGCCAAAAGTCACACAGTGTAGCTTTTTTTTTAAAGAAAAAATGTAAATAAGACTAGTCATTGGAGGATGACTAGCTGACGACCGTGGCCCATCTGTAATGCAGAGTAAGTTATACGTTTTGAGCCAGAGCTGCTACTTCCCTCCTACAGGCACTTTTTAACACTCTTTCCGTATGGCATGAACATGCTGACAAGATATATTCACAACGAGCGTGGATTCCCTCTGGAGATGGATGCAAATACAGAAGGTGACATGCTTACATTAGGGTAGTGATGCACACGTTTTGATGGGAACCTTGCACTACAGCGACAGATCACATCTGACAGCTCTCGCTCATTAGTTGCACTCAATACGAGCGTGTGCCCTGCGTTACAGGACTCAGGTGCAGTGTAAACACGTACTGAACCGCACATCCTTCTCTCTGCGGTGCGGAAAAAGTCAATCTTGTAGAAAAGACGTTGTTAATGTTCCATTATGGGACGCGTTGGGATGAAGGATTACTGTCTGAGAGCGTGTGATTTCTCAGATCGGTTCTGGCAAAAATGTATGTCGTTTTAATTGGGGTCCATGCATATTCATAATGGCTATTTTTGCACACGCCCACGCCTTACATACACACACCCATCTTTGGGTCCAAAATTAGCATTCGAACATTCTCCCGGCTCGAAGAAAGGCAACACGTCCACCGGAGACAGAGTTCAAGAAAGATACGAAGACAAAGACGAGGCAGCGACAAAGGGCTCGAGGGGTGCCTTCTACAAAGACTAGCTTGCAACAGATGCCTCCCTCCATCATTAAAGACCATGAGACCCTCAACCATCAGCCTTTCCCAAGACGCTTCTCTGTAAAGCTGCGCTCTTCTCTCTCCTGTCTGTACTGCTCTTATTAAAGCAATGAATCTTCATCTCTAGAGACACACACATTAAACACCAGATCCAATCCCACAGGATGGATGAGAGGAGCTGTGCTGTTCTCCAAACACATCTGAACCCAAACCCACACACACACACACACATACGCAAGCAAGCACACATAGCTACCGCCTCACAATCCAGCACAGCAACAAGTTCAAAAGTCACAGCATGGAGCACAGAAGTTTTATGTCCTCCCTTCTTCCCCTTGCTTAATCTGGTGCTAAATTATAGCGTGCAGTCCCGCGTTCATGTCCACCTCTCACAGACAAACACCATAATCATTATCATCCTGCTGGGTTTATTATGCATTTGGTGTTCTGAAACAGAATTTTGGCACCGCTAGGCGCAATATTTGCCAGAGCCTCGGCTCAAGCCTCAGATGTAGTGAAAATATTGAGAAAAGACTCATTCGAATTAGTAAAGCAAATATTCTGCTTTCGGTTCAGCTTCTTCTTTGTTACAATTACATGTCATGTTGGGTGCTGTATCACAGAGCGTTGTATAGGAAATGTAATCAGAACACCGTTTACATTTGCGACAGATCGGAAGTAGCGATCTTTCTTCTGTACTGTGATATACATCCAAGTGAAACGGATTACTGAAAAGAAAAGAACTCAGGGACTCAGTTCAACTCGCAAAACTTGGTTGCTGATATAGTATATGAATTAGATAAGTATTTCAATAAAAAATTACAAGGTCAAAGTATTTCGAAAAAAATGAAAATGTTCACAATGGATGAATCATTCACGATAAAAATCATTTTGTGAACTGAATCAAATATCTGACTCGAATGATAGCAAATTGATAGCAATTTCTCTCATGAAAACTAGGGTGGATGCTGGTGAAGATTTCAATTTCAGTCACAATTTCAAAATCATCACATGACTTCAGAAGACTTTTTTGAGTCTTTCAGAAGGGCTTTTTGTCCTATTAATGTTTTGGAATTTCCTGAAAAAGAGTGAGTCACTAGAACATTCTGCTGTTAGATACAATGCTTCTCTGGTTTGCCTGATGTCAAAATGATACGGATCATGTCCTAAGTTTTACTTTTTATATTTTTTTTCTGCTTTATCAAGATGCAGAAACACACTGAGCTCTTATGGTCTGACCACCTGTGAACAGATCATCTGAGACAGATGTTAATACCAAGTGTAAACGCAGCCTTGGATTCATTTTTAAGTTACCCGCCCATGACTTGTTCCGACTCCAAAATCAATAACATGCCCAACTTTACTAGTGGATTCTTGGAATGGACTTTGGCATGAATGTAAATGGGGCAGTGTTAACCCCACCCAGGCTGAGTGAGTCCAGCTGGGCTGCTGCTTGGAGCAGCTGGATGCTCCACAGATCAGTAGAGGGAGGAGGGAAGGGCTCTCATTCACACACAAGATGCTCATCCAAACTGTCTGCTCCTCAGGAGGGAGGCTCAGAAATCTGGAGCTGATGCAAAAGGACAGCTTCCATACAGGAAGGGCAATGTAGGCCTGGATTAAATCAATCTGTTACCCTTCAGGTGGAATGCTATGAATTGACCAGGACTGATGCTGAAGACATGGATGTAGGTTTTCCCGGTTTCTGTAGGTTGTACATGATGTACGTGACTAGAATAAGTGCCTTATCCCTGCGTTTAAGTGCACATAGGTGAAGACACAGACAAGATGAACTGAAAAGAACTGGGAGATTTGTGACATACACAAATGTTAAGCAGGGAAGGAGGAGATCTGAATGAGAAAATAATCAACAGTACAATAGAGGAAGGTGAGGACTGAAGGTTAGAGAGCATGGTCACGTCACTGTCACTGGCTGATTACATGGTCAAAAACAGGGATATTTCAGCCAAAAAAGGAAATTTTGTCATCATTTACTCACTCTCATTTTGTTCCAAACCTGACGTCTGTGGGGAAAAAAGAAGATAATTTGAGAAATGGTTCAACTGTCCATAAAATGAAAGATAATGGGGTAAAAAAAAGATATTTTTCCAAATATTCTGTTTTGTTTTCCACAGCAGAACAGTCATACAGATTTAGACCGACTTTGGGGACATAATTTACATTTTTAATTTGGTTTTGATACTTTTATTTATTTATTTTTATAATGAATCTGGCATGCACAAGGACTTGTATTCAAAATATAACTTTTACTATTACATGTGTTCCCGGGAATCAAATGTTATAATAACCATGTTTGACTATTCAAGCTATAGTGAACACACTATTTAAATACATTTTTATTTGAATAATTAATATATTGTCCTACAAAAAATGCTGCATGTGTCTTTTAAGTAAAAAACTGCATCATGGAGCTAGAAAAAACCTCTACCACATGCCACCGACATCTTTGTCATACTCAAGTGGGAAGGGAAAGAATCTAAAACGAAAACTCCAAATGTACTGTAAAAATCAGTTCAATGATTCATGAGAAATGTTAAAGTATCCATAATGGTATTTTGAGACTCGTGTAGGCAGAGGGTAGGAACTCATTGTGTTAAAAGACCGCAGGTACAACATGACTGTGGGAGGACAGATTTTATTCATTAGAAAGACAGAAACCATCAAAGCATTCATTCGTCTTCCTGTCTGAGTCTTCACTCAGCTCCTATTGTCTTTAATATTAAGTGGAATCGTTACCTGCGATGACACAAATTGATTTCATTGTGGTTTTGCCACAATATAATGAGGGACTCCTGCTGCTCGCTGTAGTCTCTTATGCCTCCGAAAAGCCAATGCAAATGTTGCATTTCCTTTTTTAAGCCGTTTGCCTGCTCGCTGCATGAGCAAACCCTTCGCCCAATTATAATCAGCGATCTCCACATAGTTCATAGTTCCCTCATCACTGAACTGTCTGCAAGCAACAACAGAGCAGAAAATAATTTACACCCGCCTTTTTAATAAGCAAACTTAGCTCAGTGCGCCAATGTAAATTTACAACCTCAGTCTGCAGGAGGGTTTATTTATTATTTTGTCAGAATTATGGACGTATTATAAAACCAAGCTCCAAAACAAATGCAAATGAAGCCTTGTAAATAGATTTCTATGAAATGATGCTCACACCACGCAGAAACCCAGAGCTGCAAATGGGTCCCGCTTCTTTGCAACAAAACACATTTTTTAAGTTACATTAATCCCATTAGCGAAAATCAAATATAACCGAAGACATTTAAAGCTAGAAGACGGGCTTCTTGCCGGTCCGGTACAGCAGGAGATGCGACTATTGCTCCGGTTTGCTATATAACGAGTTTTTAAAGCATGCTGGCAGCAGCGGTAAAAGGGCCCTTCATGAGACCCTTCTTTCAGCAATTCTGCTGCTTTTTAAACACGGATGCCTGTGTCCTAGCAGAATCTAAATGAGGTCCCTGGGGTCTCGCACAGCCGGGGCCACATACAAGACATCCGCATCATTACCTTTCTCTGTCTCCCTACAGGCTGTTCTTCAGCTATAGATACTTTATATCTCCCAGTGGGGAGACGGTGGAGCTAAAACAGGAGCTGGTGTGTGTGTAACCTTTGGTCAATAGACACCTGCGGATAAAAGCGGCGATTGACTGAAGCAAAAATCAATTTGACGAGCGACGAACAGCTATAGTTAAAAACACAGGAAGGACAGCAAAAGAATAAAACATTATGCCTCATTCTTGTTTGATGATGGATTGGCAGATTTCCGTTTGATGGATCAAGAAAAACGAACAAAACAGGTTGTGATAGAGAGTTGGGAGGGTAAATGTGCGCTCGCTTGCTATTGTTTATGAATTATGCATTAGCATTGAGTGGATTACCGCTGAAAGGCAGCGCGGTAACTCACGCTTAAAAACAGTAATGAGAAAAAAATACACTTGCTTACCGACTAACTGTGACTTTAATTCAGCATTATGCACAGACCTTTGGGTTGCTCAGTGTTTTGGTCTGAGATGCGCTTACTCAAGTGAACACACACACAAAACGCCCCTACACACACACACACACACACACACACAGACACACTTTTAGGCACAGACAGATACATGGTCACCGATGGTTTGAAAGTCTAATGATTATGTTAGTAAGAGGGGGATTTGTGCGACCCAGAAATTAAAACCACCCACAGTCACTATATCCAAATTTTCAGCAGCACGAAGAGTGTAATAATGGGGTCAGATCATACATTTTTAATTATTATTTGTTTCCCCTTTGGTTCACAAAGCTTAAGCATGCACCAAAAACACTGGTATTTTGACATTTCATTTTTGTCCCAAGCACACAACTGTTTATAGTAATGCAGTTTTTATGAAGTCTGAGACAATCACACAGCACCTGGCTAAATGCTAACAGCAATGACAATGAAACCATCTTATACATAAATAGCAAGATACTAGTGAAGTTGTTTTTATGGCAGTTGTGTTTGACATTTTATTAGTTCATGCGAATCTGTCGTTGTTTACCACTGACAGCAAGAAGAAAGTCTGACAAGGCATATTTCTGAAAAATGTCATTTGAGCAAGTTATTTATAATAGACTTGCAAAAATGATGTAAACAAGCAAGGACAAATGATGTAAACCTGAAATTCCCCACCAAATCCAACATGATTGCTCAGTATGTAGGTAAATCAATATTGCAATCTTATCGTAGTAAGTCAGGGTACCCTAGTAAAAAGTACTAGGGTTACATTTATTTCATACTAAACATAGTTCAAGTCTATGAACTTATTTACTTATTTACTAAATGTTACATTAAAATGACTGAAAAACAAAATGAGTAAAACTTGAAAAATTCTAAATAACACAATTTCTAACTGCAGTTGCAAACTGAAAGAAAAAAAACCTGAAATAAACTGAAAATTATTTTCTGTCATGTTTGACAGCCTTGCCATGCTGTTGACAGCGCTTAAACTGTTTTTACCCAAAATATTCATTTTTAATGGGCCAAGTTTTGCGTCTATGCCCATTTCAAATGTGACATGAGTAACAATGCTCACTTACGGGTTGTGGGTTTGCTGTCAGTTCTAATATAGTTGTTTTAGTCAATAACAGCCTCTTTGCGTAGTTTGCATTAGATTCCGACAGGTTCACAAAACAAACCTCACTGAAATCGCACAAATTGTCGCACAAACTGTAAAGGTCAGATCGATTCGATCAGGCACCTTGTTAAATGAAAGTTTCTGGTTCAGTGTAAGTTAAGCTCTATCGGAAAAATTGGTGACATACTGTCAATTACCACTGAAAATAATTTAGACCCATTTTACAAGCTGAGGGACGAATAAAAATTGTCTGCGGTAATCGACAGTATGCCACAAATGCTGCTGATAAAACTGAACTTGTTAAACCTGGATCATTCCTTTAAAAATAAACCTCACCTACACGTTTCTAACGTTATGCAAGGCCGCATGTTCTACCCTACAGCAAGGAACAGATTGCAGACCCATAAAAACAGAAAGGTGGTACTTCCACCTTGAATTGCTAAGCTCGAAGAAAAATGCAGAATTTATGTACACGTCAGGGAGCAATCTAATTATTTTTAATATAGTTGATTACACTAAATTCTTATAAATACTGCATTATAATTTTCATTCAGATTTGGAGGAATTTAGCATCACATCACTTGCTCACCAATGGATCCCCTGCAGTGAATGGGTGCCGTCAGAATGAGAGTTATCTTGTAATAAATAAATTCATCATTATGACATTTTTAACGTATAACTGATGCTTCAGGCTATAATCGTCTATTCATAATTATCCAGTGAAATAGTCATCTTGTCTTAATCAGATTTTGATGTGAGAGGACAATAAGAGATGGACTTTTTCACTGGAGGAAACGTTACTAAGGATTATGAATTAGTATTTTGGCCAGAAAGCTACAATGCTATGATGATGATTTTGTTTCATGCTGCTTTTCACTTCACAAAATGTTAATTGTTGGACTGGAGTCATGTGGATCGCTTTTGTGATGTTTTCATCAGCTGTTTGAACTCTCATTCTGACGACGGCACCCATTCACTGCAGAGAATCATTGGTGAGCAAATCTGTGCAGTGAAGAAACAAACTCATCTACATCTTGAATGGCATAAGAGTGAATACATTTTTATTTTAGGAGGAAAAACTCCTTTAAATAAATGGGCCTGTCTCCTGCTGATAAATTCAGTGGTGGAAAGGAAGAATTTATGGTGTAATAATTATTGACTTGCTTCTAAGAACCTTCCCTGCTGCATAATGTTTAGGTTGATTGATAATTGCACATGTGCAAGTAAAATTATGCACAACCCTCACCTATAGACATTCACATGCATTACAACTCTCTCACACACACACAAGCACACACACACATCCTTCTGGCGCTTTCTTTCACCAGCTGTGATGCTAAACTAACATTGCAGACTGTTCAAGATTCTGTTTGAAAAATGCATCCGCTACTCCACTCTCTACCACTTTATTATTTCCATGTAAAATGTACCATTACAGAAGCTGTGGTATAATCTTTTCCCCTCAAACCCAATTGATGATTGTACTCTAAATGTTAGGTCTCCACACTATATCTCTCTATTCTCATGAAGCTTTGATCCTTTCCACTATTGTTCATTTACCCAGCTCCCCCTCTTCCTGCTCAAATGTAAAAGTGGAAAGACATGAAGAGAAAAGCGAATAAAGGACACAACCTGGAATGATACAATTTTCAGATTTAAATCAGCAATGGACAAAGGCTTTGTGTTGAACGTTGTTATACAATCCAAATTTGGCAACAGAAATGGAGAGCATCTGTTATGCACACAGCCAATTAAAAACTGTTATGTCATTCATTGTTTGTCACAATCACAAAAAATGTTAAATTAAACAAAAAGAAATGCAGAAAGACCTTAAAACACCCACAAAGTAGTTTGCAGGTCAAGTACTGTATATGCCAGACATAATGACATCATACAGTAAGAATGATCTCAAAATCCAGCTGTAAACTGAGCATCTGCAATACCATGAGCCTCAGGCTTGTTTCCTATAGAAGTGACACATCTGCACTCACCCATACTCAACTTATTCCACTTTAAATTCCTGGTTTTAGACATAGCAGTCTACCACAAGTCATCATACATATTAATATTACTATGCCCATTTATGTGACTAAAAAGATTACATAGCCATATATATAGTCATATATACTGTATATATAGCCATTTAAAGTGCACTACTGTTTGGGATAAAGTGATAACCTGGCCTTATTTGACCACATTAACTACAGTCTAACATTTTATAGTATTTAAAATCGTTACGCATAATATACGACGCTACAAACAAGCACATTTATCATAATGTACAACGACTCTCCCACTAAAAGCCTCTAACATGTATTTTGGGCTGCAGTTTGTCATATTAATGGAGTGCTAGTTTTCCGCCCACTTGTTGTCATCTCACCTGAATACATGTTCGTTAATTTATGTTATGTTGTCTTCGATGTGGAAAGTATAGCTTAATCTTCAGATTAGAAGGTAAACATTTTAATAATTTTTCTGCTTCTTTTTATCTCACACAACTAACAAGGTATGACGGTGGTATGATTCACTGTCCCGAGACATATAGCGTAGGTGAGCTACTCAGGTTTTACTGGAATAACAGAGAGGACAACCTGTTTAAGTGCACAAATTGGCCTTATAACCGCTCAACTGATTCATTTGAGTGAGTCACCTACGCTGTAACTGCTTCGTTCGATAAAAAGATTCAACCGTTTCATTGAAAAGGAGAGATTCAAAAGAGTCTTTAAGTCCTGAATCGGACATTGCTTGTTCTGATTCAAAAATTGGGCCTATAATTAGAGATTTTACATTTTAGGATATATAAAAATTGTCATTTAAAACAGCAATATATTTAATTGTAATTAAAACAGTAATTACAAATAATATTTCCTATATATGTGCAACCATTTGTAGGCCTATAAATAATAATCTTGTGTCATATGATCATTAGTCAACATTGGAGAATCAGAATCTCAAAGGGGTACTTTAAGTAAATATTTTTTGTGTAAGGGGTTCAAAAAAAGTTTGAGAAGAGTTTGACTGGACACATGGATTTGTCATCAATAACAACAGACATAGGAAATGTTAATAAGCCTATTAATTTAGCTATCCAATCAGAACAGACTTGTGACCCATTTTGTTTGCGATTGGCCCACCAAATTAGAACCACTGCTTTAATCTTCATTAATCAGACCTTCTTGTCAGAAGGGTCTTCAAGCTAATGAACAAACAAGAGTAATGGGTCCACCGAGGAAGTAAACTCAACAAACTTTTAAGCTGCTAACGCCACACTAAAGTTTACTGTGATTTAAAAAAAAGGCTTCATGGTAGTTTAATGAGGACATTGCATGAAACTGCTGCAGCTGATGAAATAAAAATATTGTTTTTTCATAACGTGAGGTGAATCTGGGATATAGAAGATATGAGTGTGAGAAACAGCGTTGCGCGCCCATGCGAGTGCAGCCATGTCTTCGGAGGAGAATTAGGTCAGTTGGGCTCCTGGGAGAATCAGAGGGAAAAAGAGAGAGAAAGAGCAAGAACAAGCGAGTGAAACAGAGAAGACAGCGGGGATAAGGGATGGAGTGAACAAAGTAGAAGGTTAAAAGTGAAGGATGAAGGAGAAAGAGAGAAAAAAAAAACACCTGAAATGATTTAAGTGGATGGTACCCAGAGAAAAACAGCTCTGCATCAGTGCAATGCTTGTTGTTTTAAATGCTTTGACTTCAAGTCTCTACACAACAGTAAAAAAAAAACAAAAAAAAAAAACATGTACACTGCAAAAAATGATTCATAGATCAAGTAAATAATGCATTAAATAATAATGAAAAAAAATTACCAATGGTATGCTTTTTTTTTTTTGCAGTTTACTTCTAACAAGAAGGAACACAAGTTTAAAAGCTAGCTTTTCCATCATGATATTTTATGCTGTCGATCTCAAAGCATTTGAGTTTGATTAATGCTTTTATTGACCTGTTTTTGGGGTCAAATAGGCCTAACATGAAATTAAAAAAAAAAAAATTTAAATCTTTGTAATACATCCCATGCACCCTCTTTCCAGCATGGACTATACATAATTAATATGGTTATATTGACCACTTGTCATTTTTATTTACATTATTGATGATTTTGTCTGCTCATTTAGAAATGAGTTGTCTTGTATGCCAGGGTTTTTTATGATCCATTCTCCTGTATGATCATCTATGATTTAAATCATGTGAACTTTACATTATGTTTAGGTACGTATTTACTTAAAATACCAAAGCAAATGAATTCAACTCTTAAAAAGACATGCAGTCTATTGCCTTGAATGTTTTATTCATTGAAGTTCTATTAAAACCTCATTTTTACAGCATAAACTGTGAAAGTGTCTATACAAACTGATGTAAAGATAAAGCATCATAGAGAAAAAACTGCCATAACTGCACTAAAGTTTACACAAGAAAAAGCAAAGCACAGATCTTGTGCATGTCACAACAGCTCCTCGGCTCAAATCTCAAAGTACAGTGATGTGTCCCTCCATCCCCCCTTCAGTCATTCTAAAACACAGTTTCATCTCTCTCTCTGTACTGTAAGGCTTGACACTGTACTGGGGTAATTAGTTAGTGGCTGGAATAGATGTATGAAATATTAAGGGACTTCCAATGGGACCAAACTTCAAATGAAAATCTTGCTGGCCTTCTGGAAATGTGCCAAGCAGGAAAAGTGGAAATATGTACTAAAATAACTGGGAAATGTGTATGCATGTGTCCTTGGGCATGCACTGGGACATACATAATTGATAAGGCTGTACTGACCATTGCCAGTTTTATTGTTGTTGAATTTGTTGTCATATAGTCTTGTATGCCAGGATTAATGTTCTTACAGTTTCTTGTTATGGCAGATTTTAAATCATGAGAACTTTAAAATACTACACTCTTAAAAATAAAGGTTTCAAAAGCATGTTTTTGCAAGGATGCCATAAAAGAACAATTTTTCAGTTCCCCAATGAACCTTTCAATGATACGTTTTTTAAAAGAACATTTTCTTCTTGATGAAAAGCACATTTTAATGATCAAAAGGAAACTTTTTCATAATAAAGAATCCATTGATGTTAAAGATTCTTCATGGAACCATCAGTGTTAACAAAGAACCTTTATTTTTAGGAGTTTAAAGCAAAATGAATTCTCAGAAAAACTATTGCCTTGAATGTTTTATTTAAGTCCTGTGAGCACTTCATTTATAGTCTTCAATTTTAGACTGCAAAAGTATACAAAGTGGAATGATGTAGAGATGCTTATGTGGAATATTAAAATTCAAAATAAATGGGAATGTGCTTAAATATGTCCTTGACATATTTATGCACATTTATGTAGATTACAATATTTTACATGCAGTTTACTAGCTATTTATTTGTATTCATATTTATTTCATATTGTTTTTACAGATTTAATAATCAACACAGAGTGCAAGTTAATTCAAATAAAAATTATTTCTGGTTTAAAACTGTATATTATTACTTATTTTGCTCTAGAGATGTAACGATTTAACTCCTGGTGCAATATGATTTACAATATTGATTTCAGAATACAATTTTCACACTGTTTTTTTTTTTTTTTTAGCAAATGAGATTTTGAACACTTTAGAAAATAAAAGTTGTCCTTTTATTGACTGGACAAAATGCTGCACAGTTCTTTGTGAAATATGTCAAATAACATAAATGAAATTTTTTACAAAACCCAAATTAAATAAAACAAATAAAACAAATCTCTTCAGTTAATCAAACTGAGTCTTTGCCTGTTCCCTTTCCATTTAAAATTAGAGGCAACCACTGTGTATTAATCACAATCCAAACAAAGATGCTGCATACATTCAGCATGAACAATTTTTTATCTAAATTAGACTGTATAATTGTGAAATTTGAAGCAAAAACATAATGTTCTGACTTTAGTTTTGGGAAACTATACTACGTAAAACACACCTGAACAAAACAAAAACAGCAAACAGGCTGAATGAGAATGCAAATTCACTCTCTAACAGCAGGTGGCGCTTATGGAAAAGCAGCAATATAGCATTTCCTTTTTTTCCAGATTGAAACTGTAAATAAAGCAGAGCTGCACTTATAAATACTACTTTAATATGCATTATATAGAGGCAAGATGAAAAGAAAATACCATCTAAACTAAATTCATATAAACTTCCACCCCCGACTGTATCGTGATTCATTCACATCTGAACCGATTTGAATCGTCACATATTTGTATTGATTTTCATTGCTACATCCCTATTATGTGGACATTTTGTCTCATCAAATTTGATTAGGGATCGCAAACTCAGGTAGCACCTGACTTATTTTTCTGTATATTTAACAATGCGGGATATTCAACAATCAAGACTGAGGTTCAAATTAAGATGCAATTAACTGGAAAATATATATTTTTAGCCTCCTTCAACATGGTACTTCACAGTGATATCAGAATAATACTAATGACAATAAACAGGCTGCCAAATTCAGTTCATGCACCAGATTTCCTCAGCTGTACTCAGAATTATCCAGACTGTCTGCTACTCGAAGGGCAAACCTTGTGAGCATTAAAAAAAGATGTATGAATTTCAAATATGTATGATTAAAATCATCAATATATTAACAAAAAGTAACATTAAATATAAAAGGCAGTCAACTTTAGCACTTCAAATCCAAACTCTGTTTTACAGATGAAGTGACATGTTGCGAGAGTGTAATGAAGGGACAAGTCCTCTGCTAAAGGCATCAGCTTCAGAGATCGAAGACCAGGGAAGCTGCACGAAAGCACCAGGGCGGGAAAATGAAAGTGGGGAGAGAGAACAGAAAGGCAAGTGTAAAATATTCAGCAGTGAAATCCGTTCCCTGGTGAAGCGAGAGCTAATGATTGAAATGAAGATAACGGTGGCCACGTTACGAAAACTCTCAGCGTCATTTATCCTCTTTGTGCACGCAGACTGAAATTAACCATGAGGCTAAAAAATTTCCCACACTATCGCAAAGGGTACTTAACAACTCATTAACAGATTCTGATGTTTGTCCTGTTAAAAGACAGCTACGTTATGAAATGCTCGCCTCAACAGTACTGCTATAGCTCATATGCAAATTAGCACAGTGAAGAAAAACACATTGACTGGAAGTCAGAAGTGGCGACCAAAGAGGAAAGTGAATCAGCAGGCCAAAGTCACTGGAAAGTGCCCATCTGGAGAGTTTGGCTGTAAACTGTGATGGCGTCAAAGCCGCCTGTCACATCAACACACAAAAACTCACAGCGCTAACAGATTAGCAGTTAGCATCGTCTCCTATACTCTAACCTAAGGCACACTGGTCACAAAAGAGCCAAATATAGAACTAGGGGTGACGACTGAGAGTTTCAACTAGGTGGATTATCTAAAATCAGGTCAGTGAAAGACATCACAGGCTCATTTCCCTTTACTTCCAATTGTATTCGCTTGATACTCCAATAAAGTGTTGCGTAACACCTCTCCTCTCTGTCAGTACTGTAGTAGTCAATCGTCTCAGCCTCGTACGTATCTAGAACATTAGCTTAGACATCAAAGGTTTGGATATTTAAAGCACGTCCAGGGAGGGACAGCGTGTAGAAGTGTGTTGAGGGGTGAATGAGTCTTAAACTGAATACATTAACAGCCGAGCGTATGTGCGCGCATGACTGTGCCTGTGCGTATGATGCTACAGCAGTTGACTTGCTATCACGGATGGGTAAATGTTTTTGAAGAGAAAAGTTGCTTGGGAAAGACAGCAGAAAGGAGCACAGGAGAAGGAGGAAAACACAATGATCAAAAACAAGGAGACAAGAGGCCAAAGGGCAGAATACGAAGAACGTCTGTAGGAGGACAGAACACATGAGTCAGATTGTGAAAATGTTGAAACAATACATTGACTGTTCACAGCTATATTAAAACATCAGTCATTTCTTTTTTTTTTTTTTACAGCTGGAAGAAAATCATTGTAAGGAAATTGCATTGATTTTGAACATTAAGTTAATCAAACTTAAAGGTCAAAGTGCGTAATTTTGTTGATATTAAAATAACTTCTATTCCGGCTTCATATGCAGAAAAGCAATATGCAGTTGGTTCTTTTTCATTAACACTGTGATTCTGTGGTGCTTTTAAAACATTGTTCTGTTTGTTCGAACATCCCAAACAGACTCAACCAGTAATGTGTGAGGGAGGGCGGGCTATCTGTTTGTCAACCAATGATAGACAGGGTGAATGGTGAGGAAACCTATTAGATTTAATTTTTTTTTTTTTACTTTAACCCTTCGCTAAGCCTCACCTCCTTGGATACTGTTGCTAACTCTGACATGTTTAACAGAAGTCCCAAAGGAATTAATTGGACACCTTTCTGGCAGCATGGTTTTTAGTTAAATGTGTTCATAAAATGGTACAAATTAATTGCATATTTTTCTGACATAACCTTGAATGAATAGTGACTTTACAAATCATTTTTATCTGATATTTTTCTTTTTTTTAAAGAAGCTAAATTATGCAGTAGCACAACTAAAAATTCTTCAGACCTATTCTTAATTATTCTACAACAATTTCATCCATTACAGGGTTAATATATAGTTAAATAAAACTAAAGCCATAAAATATATTTACTTGAAAGAAAATTAATGTTAAATAAAATAAAATCCGGAAAAACAAAATACTTATTTTATTTCAGCTAGCAGCCAAAGCAAAATTTCTAGTTTTCATTTAGTTTAACTTAATGTACTAAAATAACTAAAACTAAAACTGAAATATATATATTAATATATAAACTATAATAAAATTACAAAATTGCCTACCAGCAAACTAAATTATCAAATCTTTAAATTAAATTACGGAAAAACACAAAATCCCTTTAACAAAAAAACACAAAAATAGAAACATATATATATATATATATATATATTTTTTTTTTTTTTTTTTGTAACTCAGCAATACTAAATTAGCACTGATTCATGACCACGAAATTGATTACTTATATGATATATTTAAAGATTGATTTCAAGAATATTAAAAAAATTGGTTTGTATTTCTGTATCTATTTTCCTTTAAAATGCACTTAAAACTGCAGAAATAAACAGGTCCTCCACAGACTTACATGATAAGAGAGCAAAAGCTTGTATAGGAAAATGCAGTCTGGCAACAGTTGCTAAGGTATGACTGGTCAGTAATGTTTTTAAGGTAAGATCTATTTGGTGCCAACAGAGACACAGAAACGTTGCCGAAAAAGAGCAGAGATATTAAATCATTAAAAAGATTACAGTTTACAACATTTTCTTTTAAAATAAAGGCTCCAAATTGTGCTCACACCTCTTTCATGTGTCCACTGTTGTGGTTTGATATGAGCTGAATAACACACCTTGCCCGTTCATAGTGATTAAAAATAAAAAAATAAAAAAACCGGCACAGATTTATCACTGTCTTTACTGTAAATAAAATTAGATTATAAGACATTTATATTAGGCCATCAACAGCAGTAATTTAATTTCCATTGCCGCAGTGTTTTTTTATTTCCTCCTCCCTAGACAAATAAACAGAAAGAGTACGATTAGTGGCTCAGTGTGGGACAGCATTAAAATGACAAGAGTATGTATAGCACCACTGTCATAATGAGGCTCAAGCTTTCAATGGCAAAGGCTTCATCTCTTTTTTGTTCCTCATCTCATTCTCCATTCTCTTTTTCCATCTCTCTTTATCTTCAAGTTGGGAGTAATGGCGGACAAAACGAGGAGTCCTCATCACTGATTTATGTTTGCTACCATGTCCTGCATCTATTTACCTCACTTTGAATGTAATCGAAAGCACTGCCCATCACAAAAGCGCACACAAAAGCTCCAGCTTTCATTGTGATGCGGAAAGCCTCAACTTGCATATTTCTCTCACAAAGCCTTTTTTTGCTTTGTTTTATCACAAATGCTTAAGTGGAAGCTGTTCTGTCTATGTTCACATGCAATCGGAAACAAAATTATGCTGAAAAGGTGCCTAAGCGAGGTGGAGTTGGTGGAGAGCGCCTCTGCTTAAAATTATATAATGGAGATGATTAAAAGTAATTTGAGGGAGAGAAAGAGAATGTGTGAGTGTGAACGAGTACATTAAGACTCACATGACCCTGGTAATGGCTTAGTTTTCCGTGTATCTCGATTACACTATAATTGCCACTCTGTCCAGTGTTAGTTTCTGCTAAAGGGGCTATCATGACACTTCTATGGCTGGGCTGTGATGGTTTTAAGAGGAGCAACTTATCCTCTGTAGCCTGTATTGTAAAATAATTAGATTTCTTTAATATGTTAGTGACGAGTGCTGCAGGGGGTGAAAACTTTTGGTGTTCAGCGTGGCTGCAGATGTATGGCATCTTAACTGTGCTGTAAGCTCTCAACCTAACTCTTTATGACCTCCAGTCAAAGTGGGTTCACAAACGGCTGAGGAATAAACCTCAGCTGGAGTGAATGAGGGCATGTGCTGAGGTAATGGGGCACTTAAAAGCAACAATTAACATCTTCCAACAAGTTCAAGACATGCAGTTCTTACGTATTGTGACCTGTTTGATACCCTCTCTTACTTCTTTTATACACAAACATTTGGCTTGATGCTTTTATCCAAATTTACAGGGCTTTCGAGTACATTTCATCAGTTAATGCATTCCCTGGGATTCAAACTTGTGACCTTGGTCTTGTTCTTGTCATGCTCTACTGTTTGAACTACAGGAATACACGTACTGTGTGTCTTCAAGCTGTTTCATTTATTAATTGTTAGCAAGTGTGTATGTTTATGGGATCTTATTAGTGATCACAGGTCGTTCTAGCACACAAAACTTTACACACTCAGAAAAAAATTAGATAAGTTGTCAGTAAAACTTAAAGGTTATTTATGGTTATGGTTAAAGAATTATTGCAGTACATTTTACAAGAAAATACTATGTCAGGTTTATTTTTTTGCAATTTTCTGTAATTAATTTACTAGCAATGGAAAATTGTTTCAAATGAAATCCTACACCATTTTTTTGTTACAGTGAATTATTAATATGACAGCACATGTACTAACTTTAGACACAAAAATGTTTAGAAACTCTTTTAGTTTCATATATTGAATTAATGGAGTTTATAAATTGATGTTATTGTAGCCTACATAAACAATGGTATTAATTTAATATGGCATTGATTAAAATATCATGGCCTTTTTTTATCATTTATGTCATGTATTCACCTAATTTGATATTATAATGGCTTCTGTTCTGTTCTGTGTGGTTTCTAATGTTTTATTCAACTCATTTTTAATGTTTCCATCACTTTACACAAGATTAACTTTTAAAACAAGTTAAAATTCTTTCATCATTGAATCATTACTGAATCATTTAGTTTTTATTTTTAAACTGTTTAAATATACTAGATTGTAAGTAACATTATTGTCAATTATTATTAATATAAAATTATAGGAATGTAACGATTCACTCAACTAACAATTCAATATGATTCATGATACTGATTTCACAATACAATTCTCTCACAAATTTTTCCTTTAACAAAATGAGATTTAAGACAAATTATAAATGAAAAGGTGTCTTTTATTTTTGCTTAGACAAAATGCTGCACATTTCTTTGTGAAATTGAAATTTGTCAAATGATAAAACTAAACTGAAATTTTACAACAAACACCAAATAAAATAAATCTTTTGATATAAACAAACTAAGGATTTTGCCTGTGCTCTTTCCATTTACAATTAGAGGCAATTACTGTAAATGTAAAAAGAAATGACCGTGAATTTAACTGTAAAAATGCTACAGTAAAAACCTGTTAAATGGTTAACGGAAAATTCCCCTACTATACACGGTGAAAAACTGTATTGGACATTAC
>SCHK01295614.1:6236-18377 GCA_004124795.1 Poropuntius huangchuchieni
TTCAGGTTTATTTAATGTATAGAAAGTTCAGAAGAAGCATTTATCTGAAATAGAAATCTTTTGTAACACTATAAATTGTAACACTATTAATGTTTGATCAATTTAAAGCATTAATTTCTATTTTAAAAAGTATACTGGTATCATTTTATAGTGTATAATGTTAAAAAGCTTTTTATTTAAAAAAAAAATGCTGATCTTTGGATCTTTCTATTCATTGAAGAATCCTTAAAAAATGTACTCAACTGTTTTAAATATTGATAGTAATAATAATAAAAGTTTCATGAACAGCAAATCAGCATATCAGAATGATGATTTCTGAAGGATCATGTGACACTGAAGACTTGAGTAATGATGCTGAAAATTTTGCTTTGATCACAGGAATAAATTACCTTTTAAAATATATTCAAACAGAAAGCAGTTATTCTGGCTGTTGTGTGGGTCAAGTGACATTTTTTCTGTAAATCGTGGTAAAATGTTTGATAGCAGTTATTTATTTATTTATGCTAAGACATTTAATTCATTAACATGACACATTCTAATGTACAACAAAATTAAACCTGTATTAAACTTTTGTTGTTTCGATACTTAAAACCCCCATTTAGTTTTTGACCCATATGCCACCAAATTAGACAATTAAACAAAACCTATTACGTCTGTGGTGAATCAAAAATTAAATGAAAAGTGTCAATTACATTTCGACCTGCTTTTTTACATGCTTTACAGCGTTGCGTATTATAACCAATCCCGCACGATTCAGCTGATGGTTATGTGGGTTAAAATTGTGTCATATCATATTGTAAAATGAAGCCAATAAATCAGTCATTAAATTAGCAAATCAATCAATCAATCAATTAACGTGTTTCCTGAAAAGCATTCCTCCACTATCATCACATGTCAGCGACAAATGATGGGTGGTTTAGTTTGGGCCATTGGTCTGTCACCATAAACCCTTCTTTGGGGTCCTCTTTCCCTTTCTACTCCTTCCTCCCCTTTCCACGTCCCTCCCCCACTCTTCACTTTCACCCAATTAACCCCCTCTCTCCCCTTCAGACTGCTCCCCAACCCCTTTTACGGAGTGCCATTATGCTGCGGTGGGTGAAGGGAAGAGGGGGATAACAATGAAGATAAAGAAAGCATGCGGTTAGAGGCTTGTGAATGGCTCCATTCAGCAAAGCCAGCCAAACAGAAAAGCAGCTCTGCTCTCCCAAACCCAGAAGTTTCACTTAGTACAACTGGGTCTTTATCCTCCATAATTACTCGCTAGCATATACATATGTACATACATGCAGAAGCAGGCACAGTTACTGTAGCACACACCTGCAGCAAAACATACAGTATATCAGTAAGTGGTTACTGTCGTAGTGTGACGGACGTTAATTTAATGTCATTATAATAATATCCTTTAACATTTCACACCATTTATATAGCAAAACACATGTAAGACCTCTTCTGTAAACTGTTTTAGCACTTCCATAACACTTTAAGAGATATTTTAGATGTAATTCCAAAAATAAATGAACACAAAGGTGTTTTGAAATATTTCACAGTTTTCAAAGAGGGAAAATGTTGGATTTTGAATGAAATGAGGGCAATATAAGATAACAGAAAAACTGAGCAATAAATCATCATTTAATAAAGCATCATCAATGAACTTGAAATCTGAAATCTTGAGATTTTCTTTCGATTAATAGCCTATTTCTGAAAATATTATGACCCTAAATCTGCCCCTGATGTTCAAATTATGGCTGTCACTTGACAAGAAGGGTTATATTTTCGCATGTGCATAACCGCAAAACAGTCTCAAAACTGCGTTTCCAGGCTGAAATGCATTTGTGCCAAAGCAGCATCTTTGATTTTACACGTATACTTTTTCTCACCAAATCACTTATAAGGAGCGTATATTTGACTAACGCTGCAAAAGCACTGAGGCAGACATATTTCTGCATGGTTTAAAGTTACTTAAATGAAACATTTTTGTCTGGAGTGCCGTTCATGAAATCTATCGCTTCACTCATGGCCTCTCCGCCTGTTACCTCACAGATGTGTAACCCCATCCGAGTGTGTCTGCACTTATTAATCAAAACGAAACACTCAGTCGCACACACACACACACTGGGGCTGAGCTGTGTGTCAGTATTTGGAGAAAGGAGGCTCCATATGGGCAATCCTGCATCTCTTTTCTGTGCTGGCAGCCAGGCAGATGTCACATGGTCTAACAGGTCACCATGCACAGACATAAGACGAATAGCTGTGCAGTACAGACTGCATGGGGCCCCTCAGCCGTCTGCCAGCAGAGTCCCCCAGTTCACCCCACTCCCCACCACACACACACACATGCATATTACATGCTAGTTTTGTCATAATTTACCACTTCATAGTTCCTATATTTGCCAATATTGATACAATATTTTATATTCTTGTTCTTATAAGGTGATCCTGTTTTTTGCTCTTATTTTATTTTGTATTGTTTGTAAGTGCATTATAAAAAGGCAAACAGGGTCTTGGAGCCAAATCACTGAAATATAGTAGGCTATATTTCAATATAAAATAGATTCTGCATACATGGTCATAAAAAGGTATTTCAGCTACGCTTTAAAATGTAGAATGTCATTTAATAAGAAAATGTCAAACAAAGTGTCATTTCATTCTTAAATATATTTATATTAATGATAGTAAGAACACTTTTCAAGCAAAACATTTTTACAATAGTTTCAAACTATTAAATATGAAACTAAAAAACATTTTTAACATATTTATGGCAGTTGACATAAAATGATTTTGATAATATGGCCTTTGATATGCTATATTCCATCTAAACTAATTAATATTAGCTAATAATAAGCATGCATAATAACTAGATATTGCATGCACTTTTTATGATCTCAATAATTGAGAGACTACATGGAATTAAAATCATCCATTAAATTATGAATTTAATAAATTTGTGAATTTATACATTATATTGTTTTATAAAATGTACAAATAATAAAAAATAGTGACCAGTCACAGTCCCTACACATTATTATTTTATTTATTTTAATCTAACACATTATCTATCTATCTATCTATCCATCCATCCATCCATCCATCCCTCTCTCTTTATATGTTCACTAATTTTACCCTGATGTTTAAGAAAAAGAAAAGAGAGAAAAATGTTCATGCAATGCATCAACTACCCTATAACAATTTCTGGTTTACGTGGGATTGCAAGAATATGTTCATAGTTAATTTACTGATCAGGTACTCTGCAAGGACAACTGTTCGGCTTCTTCATATAAGTTAGTCTTGAGAAAAGTCTTACTCAATGGCTTGAAGACACCACTTGCTTTCATTATATAATGCAGTGAAATCTCTATGAATCACCGCTGTCTATGTACTATGCACAGAGTTAAAAAATGCACACAACTGCACATCGAGGCATACATACATGCAAGTGTGTACACATAAACACCCAGCTTTCTCAGGCCTGAAGGGCCGGATCAGGGTTACTTTACACACCTTTGAACATCCCTTTTCAGGGCATGGTGTGAAATGGATTTGAATGAGAAAGAGGAGGTCAGGAGAGGAGGTGTGGAGGCTAGGGGAGGGAAAGGACGAAGAGAACAGGGTGGGAAACCGACAGGAGGGAAGAAGAAAAGGAGGTAGACGGATTTTCCATTTGGAGAGAAAAAAAAAAAACAGGGCCACCGGTTATTGAGTTGCATGAGAAGGATCTCCCTTTCTCTTTCTGTGCTCTCCAGCCTTCTCCCTTGCTTGTCCCCTCTCTCATTACCATAGCAGCTGCAGAGCTGTGCGTGTGTGTGTGTGTGTGTGTGTGTGTGAAGGGAGGGGGTCCGGGTCGGGCAGTGTGACTTAGGCAGGGGCTCCCGTCAATGGTGGGCCGTCTGGGGAATGAATAGAGGCGCACAGAGTTGAACTGGACGAACAAAAGAGAAGAGGAGAGAAGAATGGGTGAGTGAATTGGGCGGCTTGTCACTGCGAGCTAGAGCACACAAAATGGAGTGAAATAGTGAAAGAAAGTTAAAAGGAGCAGAGGGCATGCAAGGATTGGCCTGGCCACCTGTCTCTCTCGCTATCTGTCTTTTGCCCCTTCTGTCAATGGAGAGACTAAAAGTTGGACGCATGAGAGTGTGATTTGGGCAGAAAAAATGCACTGCAAGCAGTGTGTATCTGAGTGCACTACAAAACACACTTTTACTTTTTCATAAACAACACTGTTAAATACAATATGTGATGTGCAAGTTATTCTCTTGTGTCACTGAATGCGAACAGGCACATCAAAACTCAAAAAATAATTTGGCTTGAATATAAGAACATAAACAAAAACACAAGTGGTTGCATTGTTACTCTTAAGTATCCTTAGACAACGCTGGCAAGAGTCCCTGAACTGATATACCAAATGTAAACAAGCTGTTTTAACTCAATGTTGTGAAGGAAACACGTGGCAATTCTAACATCTTTACACATGATCCCCCAGCCAGCAGTTAGGTTACACTGACCCAGATATATCAGCTTTAACAGCATTTTTATATTTAATAACTGCCCCCTGCTCTTTAGGTTGCTTGTATGATTGGCTTGGCAATGTTGTTGCATTTAGAATCGCATTGGCTTCATAATGGTGGTATTCATTCAGTTGGTATCATACTTTAGCTTATATTAGCCATCTGTAAAAACTATTGAGACACAGGCATGTACAAATGTGTTACTTGTTTGTGGAAGTGACATTTTCAGAGTTCAAGTTCAAGATAAAGCTGAAACTGTGCCTTTTTGTATCAGCAAATTCGAGATAATGAGGCCTATGCTAGCAAATAGATTGCATGTAATTCTTTTAAAAGGGATTGTCATCTTTTTCAAGTCAATGGCTATCAGCAATTGTTTGTTTTCCAAAATTCTTCAAAATATCTTATTTTGTGCTCAACAAAAGAAAGAAACTCACACAGGTTTGGAACAACTTGAGGGCAGGTAAATGATGATAAAATTTGTTTAAACAATGATCATTAAAACAATTATTTAAAATTGTAAAAATGTCATTTTCATTTTTAAAAGTGTGTGTTTTTAGTGTGTTAAAAAATAGCCATGAAAGTGTGATGTACGTAAGCTTAAATGGCTTTTAATTTAACTGATATTAAATTACCTTTAAGTATGGTATTTGAAAAATATACTCATAAGATTTGAGGTACACTCCAAGTCCACATTCAATACAATTAAGCACACTTCTTATGTTGGTATTAAAGTTTAACGTAGACTTGTTTTAACTAGTGCGTTTCTTTGCAGCCAAACTGGTGTTTACTAAGGAGCTAACTGCTAAATACATGCTACAGCTAGCATCTGCTCAAGGCTATGTATACACATGTGGAACAAGTTTTTCTGTAAATTACGTAACGCTGTAGGACTTATATCTCTAAAGACGTCTTGTTTAGGCTAACTACATCCCTATATGTGCTTTCACAGTCCGTTAGTCACAACCACTTGTGTTTCTTGGAAATATTGAGCAACCCTATAGCTCCACAACTACCTGAGGCACCGGAAGAGGCAAAGGCTGACTCAGGGAACAATAACATTCAGAAGAACCCTCACTGAGTCACACACAAGTCTATGCATTACACCAGTAATTTTCTTAAAACCACAGAATTTAATATCTAAAATGCCTTTGTACAAAAAGTACAAAATACAGCAAGAAATATATTTAAGATATGACCACTTACATCATTCGAAACATAAACAAACAGCTAAACAGATATAAAAACACAACATAATAACAATTCACAAAAGACAAAAACATTATGAGAGGCCTTTTTCCAAACTTCTCTTTGATGAAAATAATATTTCAAAAGTTGGTCCAAAAAACAAATCACAGTCATTTGACTTTTATCTCAATCAAAGAAGTTACTTTTACTTTTATGTCATAAATGTTATGGCATTATCAAGTAAAGACTTGTGCATTGTGCAACTTCTTGTTACACTGGTTTTACCATGTAGCATCCCCCTTAAAAAGAGGAGGATGGGACTTCAGAAAGGAAGTGCTCCAAGATTTTTCTGGACACTTTACTTGTATGTTCTCCCATTATGTCAAAAGGATGTCCAGTAACACTGTCATATTTTACCATAGTTGTTATAATCTAGAAAATGTTTGACATTACTTATGGAGGGACATTCAAGCAGAGTGTGTTACATAATTACACATACAGTAATTCAGTAGGCATATAAAAGCCTTTGCAAAGAATGAGTGAAAACCACCCTGGAGCTTCCATACAATAAGAATTGTTTTTCCATTTAGAAAAATAGTATCTTTAAAAGTTGGCATGACACCAACAACTCATAAAACAGCCATCAGTGCAATATTTAAAACATTCTCAAGTATAAGTGATGCATATTTCTATACTGGCTTTGAAGCATTTCAAAAGTCACAAAATATTTAAACCTTACCACATCTTGCCTGAGTTGACAAGGGGTTAAAGAGGACAAGGCCAATGTGCTTTAGGATACAGTGCAGTCTATACACTGATCTACGGATTTGCTCAACCTCTGAATTACAAAACCATGTGGCTTGAAATGTGTGGATCAGCTAAATTAAAAAAAAAGCTTTAGTGTCAGAAACTCAGTTCACATAGGAATTCCATAAGAAAGTACTGATTACGATAGACAATGCCAAAATGCAACCCTATTTGGTAGTGTCTGGGCCAGAAAGTGTTTGCGTGGATATTTTCATTTAAGAGGTGAGAGATCTCGAATGCTTAATTATGATACTTAACTTGATGACCAACATTGCAATGTCACCATTATAATGCATTACAGTTGAGGTATCAGAGATCAGTCCCTGTTTTAGACAATATGCAGAGAGAATGTGTACATAATGTAATTCTGTACAGGAATATTTATGTCAGTCCAGTCAGTGTGCGAATCATTTATTGAGGGGGGTCAACTTTTCAAAGGAATGTCTGTCAGCAATGTTTATATTTTGTATGTAGTTGGCTAAACGTCAATTATATGTAAATGTGTTTAATACGTGAAATATTTGTGATGTGAATATCTATAATAAAATAGCTAATAGTTGTGCAAATGCACTTACTGTTAGATACTGAACTTAGCAGTAAAAGTGTTATCAAATCGTTGCTATGGTTACTTCACGTGAACTCGAATTTACTCATATTCTGAATTTTTTGCAGTTCTTAAAACGTTGTTTGAAATAAATGGAAAAAGAATAGGCCTGCATACTTTCAGGACCACCGTTGTTTTGTTCTTTTGAGGTGTTAAAGCCTTAATTAAGGAGTCAGACCCCCCATAATTCGCACCCTGAGACTAGTCATCCTGTAGGACCACCTAGTGTCATCTTTTTTTTTTTACTTTGATACGAGTGTTCAATGTGTCATATTCTCAAATAAATCTATAAATAAAACAGCAATCATTTTCATCATGCATCCAAAGTTGGCAGACCACATCCATGACATTGTACCAACCCAGCATTATCAAAAAATAGCCTTTTGGATTTGAATTCTGTGCCTGTCGATATCAAATCAATTTCCTAAATCCATTACATCACAAACAAGCAGTCTTTTACTTTGGCACAAGGGGGTCAAATGTATGATAGGCTTAAAGGTACAGCGTCAGATCTTCTTTGATTGCCTCAGAGCGCGCTTGATGAGTACTTCGCCCGTGTGATGAGGTAAAGAACGATGTCTTGATGTCCACCAAACGCTGCTATGTGCAGGGCACTCCATCCATCTCTGTTGGCCAGACGGATGTCTGCACCAAACTTCACCAGTAGCTTTACCAACTCCAGGTTGCCATCGATCACGGACTGATGCAGCGCCGTCTGTCCCTCGGGTCCGAAAGAGTTCACGTTAAATTCACAGTTTGTCATGTTTTGCAAGAGAGAATGAAGTTCCTTAGTATTGCCCTTCCTGAGCGCTTCCTGAAACACTCTTTGACGCGCAGAGCAAGTCATGTCCGCCTGACTCATGATTTCAACAGGTAGACAGCTGCAGCCCTTCGCTTGTGTTTCTGGTAGAAGATAATGAGCCAGATCTTCGTCCAAACTCCGAAATGACAGAGCGAACGTTCACTAACGGAAAGCGAACATTAAAAGACCAAGCTCCAAGGTATTTACAATTCCCTCAGTTTATGCGTTCCGCAGTAGACGCTGGATATTATTCAAACATATCACACGGTCCTTAAAGAGCTTCAGTGTTCCATACTCCTATACTCTGTTCCTAAAGAGAAAACGTATGAACTGTTATTTAATCTTTGCAAATGCAAACATACTGGGACAATAATGTTGCAGTCAATACAATAAACGTGTGTTTGTGGGCTTTACCTAGGTGGTTCCCACGAGCGGGTGTTGAATGGCCTCCTGCTCCGCGCGCTGTGTTCTGACTGTAAGCTCCGTTATAGCTGAGCGACTAGATTCCGCCTATTGAGGCTCATTTGAATAACAATAACCCGTCACGAAGTTCGTCTTTTCGGGGCGGAGACTGCATTTGTTTCACAGGCTGCTTTTTTAGCAGACTGCAGTGCAGTGTTCTTTATATAGCCTACACAAAGGCGAAATGTAGAGAAAAATAATTCAACAATAAAAGTGCTAAAAGTCTTTGGAGTTCGTGATTCATTTGTTTTCAAGTGGCATTGTGTTGCTACTGGTAACACCACAATATAGCCTATATATTTGTATTTTACACGTTAAATGAATAAACATAATGCACTGTTTATACTGTCATATTCAACTTTTTTTCCTAATCCATTAAAATAGAAAAGTTAGCCAGAAATGGTATAAAGTCTGTCTGTCTGTCTGTGGTCCATCCATAATCCCACCCAGTGTCACAGAAGTTCACACTCCTAAACATTTGTCTATCAGCAATCCATTTGTTAAAGATACATTAACAAATGGGGGAACAACTTGCCCAGCACTTCTTCTGGCAGCAGGTTCTCATTCTCAGTGGTAAGACAGTGTCCTTAGGCACCATGGGAACTAGGCTACTGCATGCTGTTTTCGTATCACCCATGCAGCCACAATTTGGCTCAGAGACTGAAGCCCAAACTAGGCCATTTTCTAACTTCTAGAGGCATGACAGACGATTGCTTCATTAGTGATATGTTTAAATAAAGTTTAAAAAGAGCATGTAAAATTATTTAAATTGAATAATTAGATAATAGTTTTTACATTTATTAAAAGCAAATCACTTTATGTTGGAAGACGAAAACAATCTTGCGAGTACACAAAAGATTATCCAATTGTTTACACACTTGTCTGAACAAATCTTGCATGCTGTGCAATGAGAAACAAGGGTTGAACTTTTCTTTATATTGAGCACATGAAAACATAATTTCAAGCGTCTCTTAACTCTCAAACCTGACTTAACTTGTCTGTAGGTTCTGTGGTTTTGTTGAATGTGTCTTGTACTGTTCTTTGCCAGTTCAATAGACTCTCATTCAAATGCCTTAAAAATCTTTGGCAGTGTAACAGGATCTCAATGGCTGAACTGCAGTGACGTTTCAATAGGGAGGGTGGGTCATTCAGGATCCAATTTTAAACCACGTGCTCTAGGACCGTGGGAAAGAGTTGAGCCTTTCTTCCCAGCATAGGCGTATACACAGATAGAAAATCAGAGAGAGAGAGGTAGATATTTCAAAACAGTTGCCTGTGGAAAATTGGCATGTTGTACAGGTTTTAAAATATGAACAATTTGGTTATATGTTGTGTGATCTGTTACCAAACAAAACTGCACAAATTTAAGAAAAGGTTACCGGGAATCTTAACTGACTTTGTACCTTTTTTTTTTTTTTTTGCAAAATTAGCATGCAAATTATGTGTGCTTTTAAATGCGAATCCTTGTTAAACAGGTCCTTGTATGCGGGGTCATTTGTAGTGCCCTTGAGTATAGGGCACTTAACCCCATGTTGCTCCAGGGCACTGCCCTTGCAATTAGTGTAATATAAGTTTTTTGCTGAACTATTTATTTAACACGGGAAATTTAGTGATGGGTGACTCTCTTCTCACCTTTTAAGTTTAACTTATAGTGCAATATATAGGTCATATACACTAGCTGGGTAGTCAGCATGATTATAGTCAAAATTCTGTAAAATATCACAATTTAAAATAACTGTTTTCTATTTTAAAAATATTTTAAATTGCAGTTTATTCATGAGATGGCAAAGCTGAATTTTTTAGCAGCCTTTACTTCAGTCCTCACTGTCACATGATCCTTCAGAAGTCTTTCTAATATGCTGATTTGGTGCTCAAGAAACATATTTATTAATCATAAATGTTGAAAACGTCTGCTGTTTAATATTTTTGTAATTATTTATTTGAATTTATTTCATTTTTTGTAATCACAATGTCGCATTTGATCACATTATTCATTCCTTGCTCAATAAAAGTATTCATTTCTTTCATTAAAACTCAAACTTTTGAACAGTAGAGTATATGAGATCAAGGAGTACAAAAAGTGATACAAGAGACAGCAAAAAAAAAAAAATCCATAGTCAAATATACAGTTATACTAAAACATTTGACTAATTTCACCAATCGGAATAAGATATTCCAGGAAGCACACATGTGTAATAAACATACAGAATGTCTGGACACTCTGTGATCCATAAGGGGAGACTTCATGACATTTGTGTGCTAAAGCATTTGTTTAAGTGGAAACAGGGCTTGTAAATCTGTTGGTTTGTAGCGTCAGACAGTAGGAATGTCCTGTTTGTCTTGGTGTGTATTTGTTCACTGTACCTCGTGTTATGCTTGCGAGGCTGGCATTTGTGTGGTTGTGCGTGTGTGTGTGTGTGTGTGTGTGTGTGTAAGTGAGTCTGTACTGGTCTGTGTGTTTGATGTGTACCTTTGTGTGGGAACCAAGCTGCTTCCTGCCCTTGAACCACAACAGCTGTAGGGCAGGAGCTCCACTTGCTCAACCTCATAAGTTCAGACATGAGTGAGAGAGAGAGAAAGAAATGATGCCTAGTTGAGGGAAAGATCACATATTTTGCAATCTTTATATATGTATATATGGAATCAAAGTTATAACTTTTTAAGGCCAATCAATTATTTTAACGCCATTTTGTTTCACATATGTTATCACTCTTCTTATTGCGTTCAGTTTTTGTGCATTATCCTTTAGAAAATCAGTATTGACCCAGTAAAGTGAATTGAATATAAGAGTACCAGCGGCCTTACAAGTTGTGTCTGAGGGAATATTTGTCCTTGCTAATATCTCACCTCTTTGGCACAGCCCACCCTCCTCCAAGTGAGGGCTTTCCTGTTCTCGTCCCACTCTCAGGCTCTGTGTTTGTGACGGATATCCCCAGGAAAAGGCAACACTGATCATGATGTCAGACACTGCACTGCAGTAACCCTAATGACTGGAATATAATACCCAGCCATGCGTAGTGCTGTGTGAGAGATGAAGAAGAAATATTCTTGGGAGGACTCATGTGAAAGTTTTCTCCTTGTAAATCTACTCCTCCATAGAGTATTCAGTACATAAAGTTCAGGTAAATCAGACATCTGTATCACATTCTTGTGCAACAGTAAGGTATTTTTAACAAGCCTAGTAATATCCCTTTCCAAAGCCCTGAGACGCTATCTAGATGTTAAAGAGGAAACTGGCTCCCTCTAGTGACTGAATACTCAAAAACACTCCAATTTTACATTATGTATCTTGCTTATGTTAACATGTTATCATGTAATTGGACAGCAAGGCAGATCACTAAATAATAATGTAATTAATAATACATTTTATATATGTGTGTGTGTGTGTGTGTGTGTGTAAACTGTAACTTGTAAACTGCTTGAACTTAACTGCCTTAGAAAAAATCAAACCAACTGATATCTGCAAACAAATTATGCTTTTTGACATGATTTCACACATCAAAATCTGATCTTCTTTTTGTTGACATGTTTGCATAATTTTTTTTATTTATACAGTCTTTTGTAAAATAAATGTTTGGTTTTTATTTGATGCAATGACATTTCAAGTGCAGTTTAAGTATCCATGTGTCTCATTAAATATATAAACAATAATAATCAATCGTAAAATGTAAATGCTAAGGTTTTGCCAAGGTTCAGAATTGTTCAACATGGACAGATCCTCTATAAAGATTTTCCAAGAAAAATGCTTTTAATATTTTTTTTTTTTTTTTTTTTTTTTT
>SCHK01295746.1:0-11975 GCA_004124795.1 Poropuntius huangchuchieni
TTGTTCATTTGAGGCTTTATTTACAAATTTTAAGACTTTCCTAGGACCAGATAATTTTTTATTATCTCCTGGTACAGAAAAACGTGTGAATTTAATAGGGTGTCCTAACTTTTTCACATGACTGTGTGTGTGTGTGTGTGTGTGTGTGTGTATATATATATATAAATATGTATGTGCTGGTCAGTGGGATACTACAACATCCGCAGTTGATTATTAGGAAGCCAGTAATCCAAATTAATCATTTTGTGCCTGAACAACGCTAAACTTTACCATTGTATTTAGCAATACTATATGATTTAAAGATGTAGTTCACTCATAAATGAAAGTTGTCATCATTTACTCTCAACCCTCAAGATGATTTTCGAAAATGTTTTTTTCTTTCTTCATACAATGAAAGGCAAAAACGTTTTAAAAAATATCTGCTTTTGTATTCTAAAGAAAAAAAATAAAGCCATATGGGTTTGGAACAACATGATGGTGAGTACATCGACACAATTCATATTTTTGAGCTAACTGTCACTTTAAGTTTGTTGCAGCATAGCTGCCATTATATCACATTGCACAAATACATGAAAGCAAATCTCACAGGATGAATGTAGATGACTGTTTTGGTTTTATATATTTTTTATAGTATTTTTTTTTTTTTTTAATGATTGAGATCCTCTCTGTGCAGTGCAGAGCTCCAGTGGTACTTATTGCAAATCTTTTTAGAGAGCACTATGATAAGGACACACTCCAGCGGGCCATGTCGTTTAACCCGGACTTAAGAGGAGAAGCTCTTAAGAGTTCTTGCATGTTGATTAACTGGAAAAGATTATTTTTATATTTACAGAGGAGCTGTTACTAGCTGTTAACCTGCAGTGCATTCCTATGAATTGATGGTTGTGTTTTTGTGTAAAGAATTGCATAATAAATAAAAAAATGTATTTGAATATAAATAGTCCAAAGGTGAAAAAAATTATGGAATAACAGAGAAAGTCTTCACAGTTTTTTTTTTTTTTTTTTGGAACCAAACATGTTAAATACATTTAAAGAATATTTTCTAGCCAATTAACCCGATAAAAATATACAGAATTACTGAAGTGGATGGCAGTTTGAGCTCTACAACAAAACTTTATTATGGTAATGAATAGATGACGACAAGCATTGTATGTGAGTTTCAGAGCTCTTTCACTCTATTCAGGAACTACTTATATTTTAGTATTATGTAGTCACTGGACAATGTCAGAATTTATTAGCATGAGGAAAGTCCCTTTATGTCTGAATAGAAGATGCTATCTAGTGCCATAATATTATAGTACCCCTTAATTACAATCACTGTCAAGGTAAATAAAATATAAAGTATATTAAATCAGATTTGATTTATATTGACATGGATTAAGGAAGTTAAATGGTCTTAAAAAATAAATAGGGTCAAGGAAAAATGCTTACTAAACTACAAAATGTTTTACTACAGTCTACCGCAGTTATATATTGTACTGGATTTACTTAATTGAACTTTTAATGAAATGTTTTAATTCAGATAAACGATTTTTAAATAGTTTATGGCTTTTTTGCTGCAAAATCACAGGAGCAGCATGTGCTTCACTTTTTTTTAGGCTATTAGATGTAGAATTCACATATAGTTTTGAATTAGGTGAAACCGAAAAACACTTCTAGAAAACACCACACATTAGTGTAACTGGACTTTTGACTCTAAGCCTTTTAGTTACTGAAATATTGCTTAACCCTTCTGACAACATCCTTGTGTGACAACTAGCCCCAGTCTCATTTCAAGCAGGCTTTAGAGATTCCTCATGGGTTGTCTAAAATTTCCCCTGACCAAGGACCACTAGCCTTCCTATTATAGAAACAAGCAAACAAAAGCAACACGTAGACAAATTTAATGCAGTGTGAGGTCTGCACACTCAGTAGATAGGCTACACTGCAAGGAGTAGTTTAATCTGTGGATTCGGTACATGCTGGCGTTTTGCTCACAATGAATTATTTTCTTAACAATAGTGAAAACGGCTAAAACAACGTTTTTGTTCCAAGGATACTGTTAATACCTTAACAGGCGTTGCTTTGTTCGCATGCAGTGCGTGTCTGGAGCAGTATCTGGCCAAATACAGGCTCAGTCCAAACCTCTGGTTCAAATTCTCACGCGCCTCTCCAAGACGCCGTAACAGACGGATACGGTGACGTTTTGTTGTAAGCGCCCACCGTTCATTTGAAGAAATAAAGCGCTATTGTCACTCGCAATGAAGCCTGTTCGATAAAGCCCAGTTGTCAGATCACCCACTGACGCGATATTTAGCGTGACGTGCGTTTACCAAAATCGTTTTTTGACACTTGGATCTGGCTATGATCATTCATAACGATCTCATACGGGTATGTTGGTAATTTCTCTGGCATTCTCTATCGTACACTGTTTAGGCGTTATTCTTCGCATACAGTTGCATTTTTTAGTAATCCAATGCACGCGAAGTATTGTATATAGCCACTATTATTTCATATTATGTTCGTCTATTTACATGGCTAATGAAATGAAGTTGAGTGTTGAGGCGAACGTAAACGTCACCGTCACTGTCGTATCGCTCCATCAACGTGACATTGTAGCCTATATGTGATCTGTGCTGTAAAAAACAAAATTATGCCTTTTTATATCCGAAACGTTCCTTTAAATATCGCGATTCTGAAAAGGCAGTTGTTTAGCGACAAGATAACAACGTAATGCAAATTGAACCAAATCTGCATTATGCAGTCCTGTCTGGGACGTGTTATTATCGTGAAAGATCTCCGTCCAGCGTTTTTCCAAAATGTTTTACGTTTTTGATGATTTTGATGAACTGGAGTAAACTCGCGTGTTAATCATGATGGACACAACATCATAACGCTCGAGCTCTGTTCACCAATAACGTGCGCACGGCGAGACCTGAGCCGAAGAATTATAGTGGCGCCTCAGATATGAATGATGATGGAGGCTGATAACGCGGAGAGCTGGTTTCCTCTGTCAGAAAACGGAACCACAAGTTTAAACGCGTCGAATCTGGGTTTCCTAAACGCGTCGTCCCCGGTGGGTCTGTGGGGTGATGCTCAGGATAAAGAGGTGGCACGACTGGAGGAGATCCTGCAGGCGCAGGAAAGAGCCTACAAAGATTTCACTACCACCATTCAAGTTTTCATCCTCATCGGCTCCCTTTTGAGTAAGTAGACGAACACGGGAATTAAAAATGTTTGGCTGTTCGTTAGCAAATGTGTGGGGGCTGCGCTTGCTTCATCTCTAAATATATTTTAATAAAACAAACAATCACATATAACTGGTTAACTGATGTGATAAACTGCATTATCCAGTTTGAGCTTGTTGTAAATTAATGGCTAATTGCACTGTGCTTGTGAATGGATAACCACTCTAAAAGGTTACAGTTGGGGCACAAATTATATTTGGAATGTGAAAATTTAACAGCCGTGATCACAGACTATTTTCTGTGATAAATCACATTTTAGCAGATGCTACATTGTATGTTCATATCAAGTCAGAGATGAGAAATTGTAAACAAAGGCTGTTTGTGCTAATACGAAAAGTACACAATTTATTCTGTGGGGAATACCCATAAGCCTTTGTTTAAATAATTTATGTAGGCATGGGAACTTATGGGAAGAATTAAGTACTTCTTTATTGCTGATGTTGAAATAGCTGTTTTCATAACCTGTTGACTTCTCTGTATGCACATGAAGGTGCATATCAAAAGTGCAGTTTTATGTTCACTTCTTTTGTGAATGTTTATTAACTTATTAATAATAATGTCCTTTCTAAATTAGTAGAAACACCATTTTAATCACAAGTTGCTTGAAAGTTAACTTAAGCAATTTACTCAAAAATGTTTAGTTAGCAGACACCTGTCCATACTTTAGATTTTTACATCACAATTCAGCTGGAGAGCCTTTGCTGAGATTCAAATCATTTTGATGACAATTATTTTGCTGTCATTGACACTTTGTGTAAACAGCTTGTTTTTTCTCTCTCTAAAAACAAAGCAAACTGTATTAGAGAACAGCGCTATTTAAATGATTCGCCATTCCAGAGACATTTCCAAGAAAATGTGTTAAGATGATTGTGTGAATTCTTACACATTGCAGCAAAATGCTTATTACATCTAGAAGCCAATGATCATGCAACAAATCAGAAACTTAGAAATGAGATGTTTTTACTGCATCCATTCATGCAATACGAACAGAGATATGCTATGTTTTTTCAGTCAGTATAATGTCACATGCCAGGTTTCTAAGGAGGCTTTACATTACAGCCTCTCACTCTGACAATGATACATTGAACAAAAGGACTGACTTTTGTTTACACTGATTACATATAGGTGCTGTAGAATGCAATTGATAATCTCATCTTCTTTAATGCAGTGTATTCTGTACCAGTACAGATGATGCAATATTTGGAGAAAAGGGAAATAGAGTATTCAGGGCCATCTCGCAGTAAATGAGATTTTAGCATTGTAGTATAATGTCCTTTTGTTTTGCTTGTTTTTTCTGAACTACGTCAGAGGGAGGCAATTTTCGTCAGACTCAAACAAATGAGCCATCACATGACTAATTAGCCTTCAGAGCGCTTACTAAATGATCGTAATCTGATGATTTGTTTCTGCACTGGATTAGGGCTCAAGTTTCAGAAAAGCTGGGAATTTCAGACATTCACTGTGGTTATGGAAAGTCATTGTGGCAATGGGTTAGTCATTATTGCACTCTAGTTTTATCCTTGCCATTCATTTAGCAGACTGCTTGGCTCATGCACTCCAAATGAAAAGATGTTTTTCTGTATATTCCAGTATCTGTTTGCTGCTTATGCATCCAGTGCATAAATATTGAATAATTCTGAGACAAAGACTGGACAAATCATCCAAAATTGAAAGTTCTTTTATCATTTACTCACCCTCATGATCATCCAGAGTTGTACGAGTTTCTTTTTTTATGCGGAGAACAGTATTTTGAAAAAAATCTGTTATTGTCCATACCATGAAAGATGATGGGCACCAAAATAATATAGTACCCCTTTGACCTTCATTGTATGGACACAAAAGCTCTAAAATATCTATCAAATTACCTTATTTTGTTTCTACAGAAGAAAGATAGTTATACATTTATGGAGGAACATGAGGGTGAGTAAATGATGACAGAATATTCGTTTTTGGGTGAACTATCCCTTTAAAGACACAGTATGACTTGATAATCTTCTGTTCTGACAATTTCATTACTTTTGAGTGATTTTCCATCATTAAGATTGATCAGACATGATAATTACAGCTAAGTTAGCCAACAGCCAACATCTATTCTCATACTTCAAAACTCTCAAACATATTAGAAAGAGTTGAGAAACCACTAATGGAACCCCTGTGAAGTCTAAATACCACTGTTAGCCACGGGCGTACTGGAGACTTCTGGGAACAAATGGACAATTGTCCGGCACTGTCAGTGTGCACTCAAAATGTCACCAGGGTAATAACACAGAGGCAGCTGCAGATGGATTCCACCGTGCTTTGCCCGTTACACCTGCATGGTAATGGGAAAAGATGAAAGTCACAGTCTTTGCGCAAAAGATGCACCTTCCGAAAGTGTGTCAAGCGTAATAATGGGTCTGGCTAGAAAGCACCTGTCACCCAAGTGCTCTGTTCACATCAACATCCAAGGAGAGAATCTCCTCAGGCTCCATTTCAATTCAAGGCGTGTGAATTCCATCATGTCCGTGCATCATTTCTTCCAAGTAAATGAATCTTGCGTAGTTTTCCACTTGAAGTGACATGCTTAATTTCCATTTAGCCCCAAGTGAAACATTTTTACATGCTCTCCCTTGTTTTAAATGCTTATCTATGGCATGAAGAAATGAAGCCTACAATGGGAATGCTTTGGAAATGCTTATCAGCTACAGCTGTGTTGCCACGCATCATGCCAAGGAATATTCTGGGTTCAGTAAAAGTTAAGCTCAATGGCCAGCATTTGACTTTCAAATTGTGCAAGTAAATAGGACCAAATTTAGAAATGCGAAGCTTATATATTCTAACTATATTCTTGGGTTAAAACTATTTGGCCTGTAAAGCTATCATAATTTTTACAAGAATTTTAGGGTTTTAGCTGATAAATTGTATGTAGTTTTATACAAAACAGTGATACTTTAACACAAAAAATCTTTTTGGTTACTATTGCAGTATTTTAATGTTTTACAGATTCGACCCATTTGCAAATCTTTGCTTTTTCAGAAAAGAGGAAATTTACTTTACCCAACAAGTGTCCCACCTCTTAATATTAGAAACACTTGGTTTTTATTTGGCTGTGCATGCTAAGCATTTGCTTCTCCCTAAAATCTTCATACACTGTGCTGTGAGGCTTGTTTGTTCTTCACAGCAGCATAAGAATGCCATACTGTTGTTTACAGGAACCACAAAGGGAACAAGGCTTTTTTCCCTTAAAATTAGCACGCAACCTTCAGGTACCTCATTGCCATGGGAACTGCTGTAGACAATAAGCTGAAGGCTGCTCATGTCCCACTCACGTTCAGTTGTGTCCTTGGAGACTGACCTAGGCTCGTAACCTTTAACCTTTTCATCTCTTCATCCCCAGGCAATACTGCAGTGTTGTGGTGCACTTGCTACACCAATGTCTTCAAGTCTGTCACCAACCTCTTCATCAAGAACCTGGCGTGTTCTGGCATTTGTGCTGGGTTGGTGTGTGTGCCCTTTGACATAGCCTTGAGTGCCAGTCCCCTATGCTGCCTATGGCTCCATACGCTTCTGCTGTGCAAAGCCATCAAGTTCCTACACAGGCTTTTCTGCTCTGCCACTGTGCTCAGCTTCGCTGTCATCGCCCTGGATAGGTGAGTGGATATCCATACTAATTCACTCATCTTTTGCTGACAACTGAAATGCAATTGCTTTAGATTTGAGGTTGCTAGGGTTTCAACCAAACATTATATAAAACAATTGATTAAGATAATAATATGGTCAATGATCGCTTGAGAAAATCTAAAAATACTTACAGTTGTACTCAACCCATGGGCACCAGCTGTTTCACAGACTAGTGCTTCCATAGCAACCTACTCCGCCAGACCCTTTATCAGTTCATTGAATAATTTATTTTGCTTAGCACAGAAGCCTTTCTTGAGACCAACATTTTTTCACTTGAGAAAAAAAAACATACATGCAACATGCAGACACAAATTACATAATAATACATACTGATTTTCATATTTTACATATTTTCCTTTTGTGCCTTTCCTGGTTTTCATTATGGATTTTAATTATGAATCGAATCAATCTATTTATGTCTTTTTGTGCACACATTAAGCAGTTTAACTGTGCTATAAACAATTTAGTCCTCTAAGCAGTATCAAGGTTATATAATTGATTTAACTTGGGTTGGAAACTGAAACGTTCCTATTCAGTTCTTATTCAGAACCAATTCTGTTTAATCTATTATTTTATTTAGTGTTATCATATTTTAATGAATCTAAACCAAGCAACTTAGTATAGTCCAGTCTCTAAGCAAAACTGGATCTTTAATTGAACCAAAACTCTTCAGCACGAGCAATGTAGTATAGCCGATTCCCAAACCAATTGACTCTTATGAGTCATTTCTTTTTAGTCAATCATTCAGTGCAACTTGTATAGTCCGATCTCTTACTTTCTTATTTTAAATGAATCAAACTTATTAGCATGACTAATGTATTCCAGCTGATTTCCAAACGAATGACTGATTGTAGTGAATCAAAACCATTCAGCACAACTAGTACAGTCCAGTCCCTAAACAAATATTATTAGCCAACAAAAACCTGCTTGGTTTGAAAATGACTGTGCTTTGTTCTATTTTGACAATAAGCAATAGACCTTTCTTGCGTTTGAAATCTTACCAAAATTTTGCTAAATGTACTTTAAAAGTGGTGCCTTCCCTTTGTTTCACTTCCAGGTACTACTCAGCACTGTATCCACTGGAGAGAAAGATATCAGATGCCAAATCCAGAGACCTGGTCATCTACATCTGGGTGCATGCAGTGGTGGCCAGCGCCCCTGTGTTCGCTGTAAGCAATGTGACGGATGTCTACGCCACCTCTTCCTGTTCTGACGGCCAATCGCTTGGACATCTGGTATACATGATCGCATATAGCATCACCACACTCATTTTACCACTAGCAGTGGTGTTTCTAGCCATGGCACTAATCCGCCGTGCACTAAGCACCAGCCAGAAGAAAAAAGTGATCATCGCGGCACTGCGCACCCCACAGAACAGCATTTCCATCCCGTATGTGTCTCAGCGTGAAGCTGAACTTCACGCCACTCTGTTATCCATCGTTCTAGTCTTTGCAGTGTGCAGCACTCCCTATGCTGCTCTGGTCATATACCGTTCAGTGCTGGGGGCCGCAAAAGCCTCGTCTTGGTTACAACTGACAGCCGTGTGGCTGCCGAAGGTCTCTCTCCTCACCAACCCACTGTTTCTCCTCACAGTAAACCGCTCTGTGCGGCGTTGCCTTCTTGATATGCTTGCACGCCTTCATCGCCGCTATAGTCGAAGGAACATGGTCAGTGTTGGGGGTCTGGCTGAAGTAGGGCCACTAGGGGGTGAGACTGTGGTTCGCTCTGGTAGTCAACTCCTGGAGATGTTCAATATCGGCCAACAACAGATCTTCAGACCAAACGAGGACGAAGAAGATGAGAATGAAATATCCTCGGTGGCCTCCGCCAACTTTCAACCCAAAGATGAAGGACAGGGTGGAAACGGAGGGGCGGCAAGAGAGCTGCGTCAGCCGCAGTCAGGGGACGTGGTAAAAGAAGAGGGCTTAGTATTACCAAAACATTCCCCTATTCAGTCATGTGCCTACTCCTCTTCACAGGTCGCCCCTGCGACTCCCACGGACCCTGAGGATGCAACACAGTTTGGTTTTGGGCCATTTGAGCTGCCGCCACAATGGCTGCCTGAAACCAGGAACAGTAAGAAAAGGCTCCTTCCTCCGTTGGGGAACACACCAGAGGAGCTGATCCAGACCAAGCAGCCCAGAGTTCGGCCTGAGAGACGCATCAGTAGAAACAATAAAGTTAGTACCTTCCCCAGTGTGGATCCATGAAACAGTGCAGTGGACCAAATCATAAAAAGCCAAGATGAAAGACAGTTTGTGTTTTATATCTAAAGTTCTTTTGAGATGATTTTCTATGTGAGTGCAGATCAGTGAAGGACATGGAGAGTATACGTTTACAGTAGGAAGTAAGAGAAATTTACATTCTCTCTTGCTGTCTATTTGTTCGATTTAATAGACATCCCTTCATCTCCATGTACTGACAGAACAGGAAATTCAAGAAACAAACATAAGGTAGGCATGGATTGTATGATATTTGTTTTGTTGGAATGGTCAATAAAATTAATCACAATCATTTCTATGTAGGTATGTCCATGCTGTGTTAAATCTGACTGATGTGTCCTGCTTAACTTTTTGAAATATCACCCCACTGTCCACATGTTGTTTACTATAATTTATTTCAGATCACTTTAACACCGAATAAATGCATTGCTCTCAAAATTAAAATATTATAGATTATAAATGGACTTTTATGTTCACTACCATTCATATTTTTTTTTTGTGTTTTTGAAAGAAGTCTCTTATGCTCTCCAAGTCCTCATTTATTTGATCAAAAATACGGTAACAACTAAAACTGTGAAATAATATTACTGATTTCTATTTTAATATAGTTTTAATACATTAATATAATTTTAATACATTTTAAGATAAATTACATGATACTTCAGAAATTATTCTAGTATATTGATTTGGCATTTGGAAACATTTATTATTATTATTATTATTATTATTATTACCAAAGACTTTTTTTTTTGATGAATAGAAAGTTCAAAACAACAGCATTCATTTTAAATAGATTTTTTTTGTTGTAACATGTAAGTCTTTTGCTGTCACTTCTGATCAATTAAATGCATGATTAAAACAAAAAAACAAATTTTTTAATGGTAGAGTAGGAGTTCAGTCAATACTTAAACAATTATGTAAAGTAGATATGAGAACATCTTAATCAGTTTTACGATGCAACTAGCATGCTGCCACATACACTGGTGTACAGTGAATGAATCTGTGCTTCAATTTAATGCAGAAATTGTGCCAAAACCAATGTTGGTTTATATGCACATAACACTCAGTAATACTGTTGGAGTTTCTCAGGAAAAGATGGTCCATTATTGTCAAAAAATGAGGGGAAAGCATTTAATCGCACTGAAGTGTTCAAATTTTACTTGCTTACCATTGAGAACAATCACAGTGGGCTGTTATCAAGATTTTGCAAATGTAGATCTTGGTGGGAAACAGAATGCATTTCAATATGTAACTTTGAATTATTTAATCAGTTTGCCTGCAGAGGGCTACGGATCTCATGTTAGAGAACAAAGAGCTCAGACTGACTGTTTCTATGGTGGGAAACACAATGAGAAACATCCTCCGCTAAGAGGTCATTTGACAGCGAGGTGTTGTTTGGAACAATGTAGTGTAATCATAGTACATAAATTATGACTCACAGGCTTTTGTTTGCCTTTTATTGTTAAAATATTCCAATGCTTTCTCTCCATTATATTTTCTTCAAAAGCCAAACCATTCTCAGGCTAATTATACTGCATTTGCTTATATTTCTTAAATGATTAGAAATCTTTTATTTTTTAATCATATCTACACAATTAAACAATAAATATTAGATCTTTAATTAGCTAATTTAAATGCTGGCGATATAGGGACATTGTTTTGACATTTAAATATTTATAAAATACCTGAAAATCTATTTCATAGAATTGGCTCAATAAATCTCTTCTGAGTTCTTCAATAATTGACTAGTATTCAATATACAAGTATGTCTTTCCTCATTAAACATATTTTCATAAAAAGAAACATTGTTTCTCTGAGTTAATCACCTTTTATGGCAAAAGCAAAGCTAAAGTTTAAGCACTTGCATGTGACTGAGAAGAAAAAAAAAATGTATTAAAGACGACAGCATGTTTTTCCCCACATGCCAGTTTTAGTGTCATTAATTAAAAAGTCTTGATGGATTTTAAAGTTGTTTAATGTGTTTTCCACATCCAGAAACCACTAGCTTGGATTTCGACTTGAGCTACACCACAGATGGTATGTGGAATTAACATAATACTTGTGCTCTTTTCCACATTGCTTTAATGTTTAAAAAGGTCAAGCAAAAGTGTTGTTTGGAAGTACACCGATTGCCTTCCATTTACACGGCACTTAAAACATACATTTAAAAAAAACTAATGCTATTTTCATGATTTCCAGTGCATTAGTTAAATTGTCTGATGGAAGCACATGTCTCTCAAATTTAGCTAAACTAAATACCTCAAAATTGAAGGCAAGGGTTCATTTAATTAGAGTTGCCTAGCAACTGATAACCCAGTCTGTGGCATGCATAATGGTTGACTTAATAGGACAAGAGTTTACTGGCTTTTTATTCCTTTCTTCCAAAGATTTTCATTTATCATCTTAAATAATATTGTCCCTGATGTCAACCTTGATATAAAAAGGGTTAGGTCACTCAAAAATGTAAATTCTATCATTAATTACTCACCGTCATGTCGTTCGTAACCCGAAAGGCCTTTGTTTATCTTCGGAACACAAATTTTTGGTAGTATTGGTAATATTTTTGATGTAATCTGAGAGCTCTCTGACCCTCCATAGACAGCAATGACATTACCACGATCAACGCTCAGAAATGTAGCAAGATACAGCAATAGTATCTACTGAAAGCTGCTATTACGTTCTGGGGTCCTCTTTAAAATGGCGGAAGACGGTAACCTTCGGAGAGGAATTGCTGAATAAATTGTTATTATTGTTTTCTTTGCGCGCAAAAAGTATTCTCGTAGCTTTGTAAAATTACGATTGAACCCCTGCTCGACTATTTTACTGATGTCCTTGCTACGTTTCTGTGCGTTGATCATGGTAATAT
>SCHK01295750.1:1644-12743 GCA_004124795.1 Poropuntius huangchuchieni
TAATTTTGCAAATAAACGCTTCTATAGGGTTTTATTTTTTCCTTTTAGAGTTGAAGGATCAACTGAACAGATGAAACTGTCACCCCTTTTTATCCTGTGGTTTAACAGCTATTGATTTGGCCTGATAAAATTACACACACACCACAGACTAGGACTCTCAGTGGGCCTGGCACAGTTTTGCACTCATATTTGAGATCGTAAGAGCCAGTGTGTCTCTGTGTGTGCACGTGTACGAGTCTCTTTGTCTTCTTAAGGATATGATCAATATGTCTACTACACAAAGCAAAAGAAAGCTTTAGCACAATCGCACCCTACGTGCACACGCGCACACAGCCACTTCACACACTCCCCCACTGTGATAGCAGAGATGAAGGAACGGTCTGTCTGTGGAACCTGCTGGCACAGACTGTGTAATTGATGCAATGCCCTTGCAGCTTCAACATCACATAACACTCTCCTCCTTTACACACATGTACATATACTACTCATTTGGTGCATATGATCCTCGTCAAGATCAATAGTGCCACACAGATGCTAATAGCAAAGTCATATAAAGGCTATCTGTGTTTTATGTACACCCACTCCATTAAACGGTAATGTCAACGGTATAGATGCATGTATTTGTGAAAAATAAACAGCCAATTAAGTGTACATTTCTACCGCTAGATCATATTTCTTTACCCAATTATCCTTGGATCCTACACCTCTTTGCATCACTAACTTCTCATTTCCTTATTTGTGTGTGGAGATGGTCATTAAAACACTGGGGCTGCTTTCTCTGTCAGTACCGCAGCAGTAGCTCCAGATCCAGCTGTCCAGCTCTCATGTACTGCTCTTTGTAGAGACAGGAGGCTGGTATCATATAGAGAAGCTTCCCGCTTAAAGGTAAAGGAGTAGGAGGGGCCGAGTGCGGTCGTTGCTGGGGAAACCCCACTGCGGTAGCCCCATTTAAGGCCTGGGTAATTGGGTCTTCCTCTCATATCTCTAACCGGGGCCTCACCGGGTCTCCGCACACAGGTGTCAGGAGCCCGGCAGGCTTCAAAGTATCCATCAAAAAAGTCCACTTCAGAGGAGCATGAATAGAGAGGATCAGAAGCTGTCAGAAACAGGAAATTCTGTACTTGTCTTGGTTGCACACTGGGGAAGGCATAAATATCTTTCCTGTGGCTCATTAAATTATTGATTTTTGTTTGTTTGTTAATGTTGTTCTTTTTGTACTCTTTCGATTTGTTGTTTAAAAGACTCTCACCCCGCAGTCTCTACAGGGGGACATGGATCAAGGTCACAGCCTGCTTAAAACACTTCGAGAGAGTGCAGAGCAGGCCGTTTCCTTTTTGGATGACCCTGGAGCATCCAAGCTAGAGAGGGAAGTGCAAACAGGCCGATCACAGCTCGAAGAGCTTATTCTGGGGCTACGGGAAGAGCATGCAACCTTGGAAAGGAGCATAGTGCTCTATAAAGATTTCCAAGAGCGCTACAAGAGCCAAATGCAGTGGCTTAGGGAGACTCGAGCCCTTCTCTGTTCCTCCGTTGAACCCAAAGCAGAACTTTACCAGAGGAAAGCCCAGCTGAACAAGTACAAAGTGAGTGATTTGTTTTACAGTCTTTAACTGATATGAAATCTGTACTTGTGACTAGTTGTGTCAACAAAAGTGGTAGTCCCCCTTGTCACTTTTAAAATTAGTAGGATTGTCAATGATCTTTTGCAAGCATTAAGATATCATTGAAAAATATAAAATATATTTTATATACATATATGTAAATCAGTTTTATATTAAGTTACTTTTGCTTATGAAGGCTGCAAAATTCAAAAAACAGTAATATTTTAAAAATATAAAAATTCAAATAATTAAAAACTCTTTTGATCAGTTTAATGTGTCCTTGCTGAATATCTGTATTCATTGTTCTGTTGTGTCCAGGTTGTAGAGCAGACGTTGCTATCCCGTGATTCTGCCGTGAGCTTTGTGCTAGAGAAAGGAGAAACTCTGCTGACCCTCCTCCACTCCCCTTCCATCACAGACAACTTGACCAGACTACAGGCGGACTACCAGGAGCTGTGTGGCTCAGCAAGGGTGAGCTCACAAGACTACAAAAACAATCTTTTAAATGTAACGTAGCATAAACATTTGCTGTTGTGAAATAGTTACATATGCTAATGTACATAATGCACATAAAGCTCACTGCTCACACCACCCAGCATGTTATAGACACTAAGCAGCAAAACTGGTAATTCAGAACATGCTGCGATATCAGAACATTAATGTATGACCTCCAACATTTACATATCAATGCTTGCTTTAGCTATTTGGAAGGGTAACAGTCATACACACATAGAATCATTTAAAGCTAAATTGCATATTATAAAGAGTGGGGAGAAACAAATTGCTATGAATGTGTAGATTATTTCCCTTTTAAGCTTTTGAATATTAATTTGGAGGCTTTATGTGCTATTTCCTCCAAGATGGCATCCATTAACCCTGCAATCAGTGCTATGAATACTCACTTTCCAATAATTCATCTCATGCTTGCAGATGTCAGAAGCTTTTTATAGCATGAGAGTTTCCAGCTGTGTGTTTATATGGGCTTCAGTGTGAGTGCTTGCAAATGTCTTGATCATTTCTGTAATTTAAATATATTTCCTCAGACACACGTTCACAGATTGGAGGCCCAGGTGAAGAAACAGGAAGCTTACCACAAAGATCTACAGGAAATTGAGCGTTGGCTGTTACAGATGTCCAGCAGGATGGTGACTCCTGACCCATCATCTGGCGGTGGCCTGGAAGCTGCCACTCAGCAGCTAGCCAGACATAAGGTGACAAATCACAAAGCTTCACAGAAGAGCAGAACCCTATAAATAACCAAACATGCATCTGCATTTTGTTTACACACATCATTACAGTTTCAGTTAATATTGGTATTCACAAAAATATAAAGCTATTACTAGGAGAACCTTTTATTTAAATTTATGTTTGCACCTATTGTCTCATCTCAGGCTATTATGGAGGAGATAGCGGGTTTTGAGGAGCGTTTGGCTACACTTAAGGAAAAGGGAGAGGAGCTGTTGTCCGGCTGCAGCGAGCGCCTCCAGGCTCGGCTTCGCCAGCAAATTCAGAACCACCAGCAGGGAGCAAGAGACAGCTACTCTGCCATCTGCAGCACTGCCCAGCGTGTGAGTTCACTTGCCAACACACCAGCACAAGACAAGCATTGTGCCGGTGTTTACTGCGCATTTAGACAACAGTATATAAAGACTCACAGTTAATAAAAGCAGGAGTGTGGTTATGTGACTTTTAACGATGGAAACAATGGTGCATATGTTATTGGCCTGTAAAAATATCTGCAAACATCAACTAGCTGTTTAAAAGCAGCCAATTATGTCCTATCAACCACATGAGGGCGGAGGTCATGGACATTTAACAAGTCGTGAAATTTTTAAAAATGCCTCTGGCTTGGTTTGAAATGACAAGAGAGTTTTAGTGCAGTTTTATTTATTTTATATTATAAAAATAATTGAATAAACAATGAATAATAGTAGTAATATTGATTGATTGATTAATTGATTGATTGATTTATTATCCGTTATTTCCAGTAAATTCTCCTATATTGCAATTTTTAAGTTTTAGTGCTCATTAATTGTATGATTTCCAGTCATTGTGCTGGCGTCGTTGTTTATTGTCCCTCTGCTCACATCAAAGCTTTGTTCCAGCAGCAAGCTCAAGCATGTGCCAACTTTCTGCCACTCTCCCAGAACCTCCTGATTATTTTAATCCACCCTGCCTGGCTTCCTAGTTGAACAGGTCCATTAAAGTGCTGACAAAATTCTCCTTTCAGTGTATTTGTCTTTTAAATCAGATTAAACAACCCTTACTAGGCAGTCAATAAACTGGGGACGTCTGGCAATGAAATGTGCTTGACATTTTGACTTCTGCGTGCCAGTGTCATTACAAGGAGACCCATCAGGAGGCACTAAGAAATCATTTCTCCATGAAAGCGTATCATTAAAGCCCATGGCAATGAAAGTGAGCACATATACCCCCCTTTGCCAATCACCATTTCCCCCCTACTCCAGCTCTTGCAGTATCCTACCAAAAGCTGCCACCTGCTTTCCTCTAAGAACCCTAATCACACGCACCCCTAATATGGCAACTACTCTCTGCCATCTGACACGTTGCCTGCTCAGTCACTCTCTGAGCAAACCACCCAGTCTATTAATACCTCGCCCTCTTCCCCGTGCCAGTTTTATTTTGCCCATCAAGTCCAATTGCGTCAAAACAAGCCGAGACATTGATAAAACCCCTCCCTTCTGATTTGCTAGTTTATACCCCGTACCAACATCTTGTGCCAACCTTGCCAGAACAATGCCATCCGGTAAATCCCGCCACCTGGCAGTCTGGTCAATGAGTTCCTCAGTCTGCATGTGCTCTGCCAGCTCCTGCCGTCTGCCAAAGCAAGCCTGTCGTTGCCTGCCCCCCGCGAGGGCTCGTGAATTAAGAATGTCAATCAGCGTCAGCTTTTCTGCTCACGGGATTAGGGATGCCAGAGCATTCAACACCTGTCAAATGGGCTTTGCTTTATGTTGACCCGATTTAGCATGGTTAACCGTATGCCCCACTCATGTCGTTTTCTGTTTTGCTCCTCAAATATGTCAGAGTCATGCTGTTCCTGTTTTATACAGTTAAGGATTACTTAAAATACGCTTTGAGGTGCATAATTTAAATGTTACATTTTGAAATGGCTCAGTTATGGCTTCTGTAAGTGGTATTGTTTCAATTTTAGCCAATTACTTTTGGCCATTTTGTGCAGTGTGGTTATTTTAAGTCTCAAGGCAAAAATTCGTCTGATTGTGCAGATGTATCAGAGTCTGGATCGGGAACTGCAGAAGCATGTAAGCCTGCGGGATACGTTGCAACAGTGTCAGACGTGGCTTTCAAATGTACAAGAGGAGATACAGCTTTCTGCACATGCACCACACTGCCTACAGGAGGCGCTAGCACAGGTATACTTTTTTATGTTGCTTTGTGCATGTACACAAAAGTGGCACAATGAAGTTGGTATAAGAATGTCTCTTAAATATCCCGTCAGATGAAGCAGGAAAGAGCTCTGCAGGAACAGGCTAGTACCTATTTGCAGCTGGTGTGCTCCACCTGTGATCTTTCTGATGAGAAGGTACGAGAGACGGCTGCTGAGATACAGCAGGTCAAACTTCAGGTGAGTGATTCAAAGAATTTTAAGAATACATTTGTACAAGGTGTTCTAACTTTAGTTTTAGTCACTTCTTCAACTACAGGCACTTTTATATGGAGCTCCTAAAGGGTGATAGGAGGAAAAAAGTGTTGTAGTGCTTTTGCATTCCTCAGGGAAACTTTTTATTATTTTTTTTCCATACTCAATTTCAGTACCAGGGTTTGATTTTTATTTAAAGTCTGCATGAACTGGAAGTTGCTGCTGAGTTTATTTCAGTGCAGTGATGTATTTCCAGCTGAAACAGAATATTTTTATAGTATTGCCCAAGCCGTCAAGTTGACGTCATCAGAGAAGGAACGCCTTTCCACAGCGGAAGCAGATGATCAGATTTTGATTAAAGATTACCAAGATAAACTTTTATTTTTTTCAGAGGATTAACTTGCATGGATTAATTGTTCACCTTAAGACTAACTATGTGCCCTAACAAAATAAATATTGTAAATTTTGATTTCATGTGGACTTTAACATAACTTTTTTTCTCACATAAAACGTGTAAATCTTTTAACAATGTTTTTTGCTACTTTTCAAAAAATGTTTGTGCAGGTTTTCTTGATTTAAGATTGTCCCATACACAAACTTTTAATTTTTAAAATATGAAAAAAGTACTGTACATCACAAAACCCATAGATTCGGTTAGAAAATATTTTAAGACGCTTCCTACCCAATGCAGATCGAGGAGAGAATGCTGGAATCTCAAGAACTAGCCGATAACTGGAGAGAGATCAAAGACTTGCGTTCCAACCTTGAGTGTCGTCTTCTTGAGGCTGAACAACTCCTCCAGAGCATGTTAAGGAGGCCAGCTGAGCTTGAGCCAAAGGTTGCTCAGAACCAGCTGGACCAGGCTCAGGTAAGCGACAGCTTTGTGTCCAGATGACAGCCATTAGAAGATAGCAAAAATGCATTTGTATGATGAACCATGGGTTATATAAGATTTTTGTAAAACACTACAGCAAATTTTATATTACATTAATACCTCATGCACAAGTTTTGTACATTATCTGTACAGTATATCAGTTAATCAGATGCAGTCTATTATGTATTGCTGAAAGCTCTGGTGAGCTTTGCCCTCTCTTACATTTCCTGGCAGGAAGCTTCATTCATTAGTAAAGATTTCTCCCCAGATTACTCGTCTGGGTGTAATTATGGATGTGTGAATTGATTTGTCAGTGCCTGTAATAACAGCGTCCAGGCAGACCCCTTCATTGTGTGTGAAAAATAGCACATATTACCATCTCTGGATGTGCTGAGAATTGTCAACAATAGATTGAATGAAAACCCCAATTACCTCAAAGCTCACTCTCTGCCAGTGACAGAGGGTGTCATCCAGAGCTGTCCATTTGGCAGGATATCAAATAAAGATAGGCAGGATTTATTAATAACACCCCCTATTTCATGCCACAAAGGATTTTATCCAGGAGATGCGAGCCAGGCAGGTTGATCTGACCCAGCTGAGAGAGAGCATCAATAGGCTAACGGCTGGTCAGGAGTCCCCTGAGCTTATGGAAGTTGGGCGGCTTCGCTGTGCTTGGCTGGATCTGGGCAGACAGGCTGCACAGCTGCTGGAACAGAAAGAGGAGGATCTACAGAGGAGCGGGGACTATCATGACTGCATTTGTATGGTGGAGGAGTTGTTTGACCAGCTGTCCAAGAAATGGGATCAATTGGCCAGGCATGCAACATTTTCCTTTCAAATTTTGCACAACATATTTATGTTTGATAGATGCCATGTGTTTTTCTTCAGACATTATTGTCAGTCATTCTTCTCTTTGTTCACAAAAGCATTAAATCTTTTCTAGGGGAGATATTGAGAGCACAACAGAGTGTCTGGATGCCTTAAAGAAGTTATCCACAGACCTGCAAGACCAGAGATGTGTGCTCGATGACCTGAGAAATAATAGGCACGGGATCCTGCCTCGTCTGAGCTTAGAAGACAGAGACCTGGTTAAGGAGCAGGTGGGTTACCTGGAGCAACGTTGGACCCAGGTGGAATCGCTTGTCCAGCAGAAAATACAAGATTCAGCGCAAACACTGGAAGAACTCAGTCAAATTGAGGACCATTTCCGGGAGGCTCAGGAGTGGGCTGAGTTGCAGCAGCCATCCCTGTCTGAGGTTCTCAAGACCAGCCCCCCTCCGGATTTGGCCCAAAGCTTTCTGTTTGATCACTTGAGCTTTTGTGCAGAATTGGAGGCCAAACAGAAGCTTCTGGCAGAGGCCGTGACAGATGCCAATAGTCTTTCCTCTCGCCTAGGTCTTAATGAAAGGAGGAAACTGCAGACTTTGGTCCAGGAAGCACAGGCAGAAGTAAAAACGCTTGGAACTAAGGCTGCTCAGTATCGTAAAAGCCTCAGCAAAGTGTTTACAGAACGAACACAGTTCCTACAAGCCCTCGACAGAGCAGCTGAATGGATCAGGAAGCAAGAGCAAAGGGCCCTTGCAGATGATCATGTCGCGCTCATACCAAATGTACTGCACAAGCAGGTGTCAACATGTAAGAATTTTACCAGCAGCCTTAGAGCGTATCAGGTGGAGCTCACGTCTCTTTGGGCACAAGGACGAGAATTAGTGAAGGATGCCACCAACGAGGAGAAGAAAGAGACTCTTCTGAAGCTGGAAGAGTTGCAAGTTACTTTCGAGGCATCCTTGCAAAAGAGTACGGAGCACCTGCAGCATCTGGAGAAAGCACTAGTCATTCGAAAGTACTTTAAAGTGGACCTTGACAGGATCTGCGAGTGGCTAAAACAAGCAGAGGTAGCTACATTTCCAATCATTGACCTGAGCAGGAATGATGAGGAGCTTCAGAACCAGTTAACTGAATACCAACAGCTTCTTGATCATGCTTCAGAGTATGAAAACCTTTTGCTCATCGTCCAAAGGGCAGGACAGGAGATTCTTCCCACCTTAAATGAGGTCGACCACTGCTACCTAGATGAGAAACTTAATGGCCTTCCACAACAGTATAATGACATGCTGTTGTTGATCAGAGAGAAACGCGACAGGATCCAGCAAGTGCTTTTGGAGCGCAGGGAGTTTGAGTCCCTCATCGATGCCACACGAAAAGCTTTGAAGGAACTTCAGGAGAAGTGTGATGGTTTAGAAATGAAGTCAGTTAACCAAAGTGTAGAAGAGGGAGAAAGATTGCACAGCAGTTATGAAGATCTCATGAAAGGTCTTGCAAATCTCTTTCAGGGAATGAAAGATCTTAGGGTTAAAACTCAGGATTTCCTTATCATGGGTCAGCCATATGCTCCTGAAGTTATTGACCAGCTAGTTAATCTCCACGGCAGTCTTAACCAGCAGATCGAGTGCAAGATGAAAGAATTAAGGACAACATTAAAAATATTAAATGACCATCGAGCAGTTATTGAGAAAATGGACTGTAGCATTACTAGATTCAAGGAACAGTTTTGCAAATTTGACTCCAAAGGAGATGAGGCTGATGCCATGGAGAAATTATCTACTCTACACAAGCTATCAAAATGTCTTAAAGAGGTTAGTTCCTATCCAGAGGGTCTCAAAGCACAAAATGATGACCTCAACCAGCACTTTGACTCAAAGGCCCTTAAGACTCAGGTTATCTTCAGGGAGGAACAACTTCTTACTCTAAAGCAAAAGATTAATGCACACATAGAAGAATGTGAAAGAGGTTTTAAGGGAAATAAGGATTTTCAAACTGATATTAAAGTATCAGTAGACTGGCTCAAGAGTCTTAGGGATCAATTAAGAAATCCATTAATGTTTGAAGAAGCAAAAATTGAAATTGTGCAGGAGGAGGTCAGGTCACTGTCAGCACTTCAAGAACAAATGAAATCTAGGTTTAGATTATTAGAATATATGACTAATGAAGAGAAACAGAAGTACGTCAACGACCAAAAGCCATTTCCAAAACTCTTTGAAACCACTTTAATGGATATTCCAAAGCTGAAGGATGATCTTCAACAAGCTGTCAACACCAAACAGGTAAGATATTATTAATTCCTGAGAGTTTGCTTATGTTTTCTGGCTGAATAATGAAATACTGAAGTTGGGATTAATGTTTCTTTAAACTGTCATGTGTATCCTCAGGTGGCCTTGCAGACTATTCTGTCTCTACTCCAGAGATACCACCATTCCTTGCAATCCGTCCAGCAGTGGTTTGAGGAGGCTGGTGCTCTACTTGAGCATGCTCCACTAGAGGTAGACCTGGAGAAAATTTCAGACTGCCTCAAGGACTTAAAAAATATAACAGGCCAGGAACAAACTGTCAAGTGTACGATGCAAGAAATGCAAGGTCTAGTACCTAAAATGGGTGACTTTTTGAGCCCTACTGTAATGAAGCAAATCCAGCAACATTGTGAGGATTTTTATCACAAGTGCACAGAGGTCTTTGAGCAGCTAAAACAACGGCAAGACAACTTGCAACGGTAATGCTAATGAGGTTTTGACATTTAAATAGATTTAAATAAACATACTTGTATCTGCCTTATTCATGTTAAAAATAGGATTTACAGACATTGATATCTATATTCTCTTTACAACTGTTACACACACTTGCTTGATTTCTCTGTTAGAAGCATAACTCAGTGGAGATCCTTTCAAGATGAAACAGATGAAGTTATCCGGCAGATGAATGAAGCTGAGAAAAGGATGACAGAGTTCACAACTGCCAGAGCAAACTCTGAACAAGAAGCTGAAGACAAGCTTTGTTTATACCAGGTCTATGACTAAGCATTTCTTTCCTTCTCAAACTCCTAATATATTGATATATTGCAGCTTTTCTAAATTTTCTTATTGGTTCCATTATTTTCTACAGAATATTGAGTCACAAGTTCAGGGTCTTGAAGATGCGCTGAATGGCCTGAAAGAAAAAGCAGCACAATTTGATCAGCCTGCCATAAAAGACACTACTTCTCGGTCAGTCTGTTCACTGAGCCATCGGTGGACTCGGTTGCTCAGCGTTGCTCGAGCTCAGGTGAAAGCCCTCAAGGATTCTGCACGTAACTGGAGATGCACCAGGGAGAAGGTAGGGAAACTTACCAGGGACAGATATTCTCAACTCATTACACTAAGATACTCTTATATGATTCTCCATTTCAGAGAATGTAATCAAACAAATGCAATAGTTCAAATCAATTGTTGATTGATAAGCAGATAAAATGCCATGGCATTATCATTAGATGCCTGAATAGCATATTTTTAATTAAATAAAGATACCAAAAGAAAAGAAAAACAGTATTCTGTAAGCAGCGAGAACCTGTAGTAGAGCTGAATAAATCTTGGCTGTGGTTCTGCGATCAGACGAGCATCTTTTGCCGGCAATGGCCTGAGAATGATGTAATGCTTGGCAATGACAGTCTATACAAAAATAGCCCAACATGGAAGTTGCCAACTCACCACTTCTCCCAAAAATCTCTGCTGCGATCACAGGAAATGACATCATTGATGGATGGCTATGCTGTGTACCACACTATATGTACTTCTTTATATATATGATTATAGAACACAAATACATTAATATACAAAAGATTATTGAAGAGAAAGCCATATCAGTAGCATGTTGGCAGTAACTGTTTCTTGTTTAGCTGAGGATATGACATCACTTAGTAAGAATGAGTCAGTTGCTTGCAAAGCTGTATGTAGCACAGAGAGAGGAGTCTTTTGCTTTTTTCTTCTGTTTCATCAATAATTCATTATTAAGGGTTCCTTGATGTCCTGATAGCTGCTGTTTTGTGACCACAGTTACTGATATCCAAACCATCTTCTTTCATTCAGTGAATGAAAAATTAGGAGTAAATTACACTGCATTAATTCTTAATGACTCACTTTTTATTGAATCTAAAACTCGACATGAATCTGAATGAACGTTCAAAACTTGTAAC
>SCHK01295844.1:259-15584 GCA_004124795.1 Poropuntius huangchuchieni
TATATATATATATATATATTATAATTTACAAAAAAAAAACAGTATCTGGGTCAAAGTAGAACTTTATTTACAGAATGAACAATTTTGTTTTTTTACAGTCAAATAGGAAAAATGTTGTTGTCATTCTGTGATTTTTATGCCTTCTTACACTGGAGAAAAGTCAAAAACAAAAAATATCACATGGAAAGATTTTTACACATTTTAGTTGATTCTTGGACAATGGGGAATAAATATAAGATTTACATTTTTTTAATAGGTTTAATCCATATGAAATATGACAACATACTGTATACAACATACTGTACTCATTGTACTAAAAATATACCACAAAGATGTTTAAAATTCAAAAAAACACTTGGGGGGGAGGGGCAATAGATTTTTTTTTAAAACTTGTGGGGGGATCTAAATTGAAGTCAAATATTTATAGCATTTAAATATAAAATACTTAATATATCAGCCAGGCCACGTGGTGAATAAGTTATTGTCAAAACTGTGCAAATCTTCAACATGAATATTTAATGTTAATAAAAAGTGTTAAAAGTGTTGAAAATAATTGAAAAGAAGTAGCACAACCACTTTACAAAATAAAGGTGTGTGTGTGTTGAGGGTCATGAATGTCAGTTTGCCTGGGTTGTGTATCGAATGATGTTTACAGTTGTCATGTTATCCCGACTCTAGAGCATTGCTTTAGTCTCTCCAGAAGTTGCTGCACTCTGCTGACCCTTCTTCTTGATTCGGTAGACGACAATGATCAGTAACAGAGCTGAAAGGAAAAAACATTTTCTCAGTTTGCTTCTTTTTAGTCTTAAATATTAATAGAGTAAGATGAAACATATCAGTCTTACCGATGAAGGCAAATATTCCTGCCAGGATGCCGATGGTGCTGCTCATGCCCAGCTTCCAGCTGTGAGCTGCTGGCTCGATGTAACAGTAGCCCAATTTAGTGCAGTTACATATACGCACTAAGGAACAAGAAAGAAAGAAATATCAGATTAGATGTTATAACATCATGCTAGAATGTTAGAATGTTATATATCAAATAAAGAGGATACCATCAAACTTTTGAGTGACACCCATCCCAGCATTGTCTTTGATATTGATGGGAACAGTGGCATTCAGATCACTCGTGGGCTTCTTCTTCAAAATCAGCTGCGCTGAGGTTCCTGCAGATACATAAACAGGTTTACATAGTTACAACAGCCATACTGAGTGTAAGCCTGTTTTTTTTTAAATTTTACTGAAGATCTGCTCACCATCCAGAGGCTTGATCTCAAAGTTTGGTGACTTGCGGTTCATGGAGAAGGTGAAAGGCTCTCCGTAGGGGTCGGCGTCCTTATCTACAGCAGTGAGCGTCAAGGGGGTCATATCCTGAATGCAGATGAAGCCCTGTGTCTTCTCCAGTTTAGGGTAGTTGTCATTCACATCCAGCAGATGAATATCCACCTTCATCTCAGCCTCCTGCTTGTCTCCCTCTGAGAGGAACAGAAATAGATTGTAATATTTACCAAATGACACTCACCTGGAGTGCACTGGAGCTCTGTTGATTTCTCACCTGACTCATAAGCGATGATTGTGAGAGAGATCTGCTCCACCGTCTCTCTGTCCAGAGCAGCTTTAGTCTTCAGCTCTCCAGAGTCAGTGTCCAGCTCCAACCAATTATGTTCATCACCTTCCATCTTAAACCTGACAAAAAGATCATTTGAATTACATAAAAGGCATTTAAGAATGCTATTAAAATGCTACGTTTTACTGGCTGCCAGAGAGCTATTTTAAATAACATACAGTGGAGTCAAAAAGTCTTAGACTACTTAGAAAAAGTCATATTTGCTTTTCCATTTAAACCTAAATGAATAAACGAAATAAAAAAATAAGGATTTTGAAAAACTGATGTAAAAAGACGAAAAATTTAAGATTCTAGGACACTAATTAAATTTGTGACACTGATAATGTATAGTCTTGAACTTCAAACAAAAGATGTTTACAGATGCTCCATTGAAGCACAAGATACTCTTTGGACTTCAATTGAACTTCAAATTTTACTCAAACTCTAAATTCATACAGCTTGAATGCTGCTGTCACTAAAACATTTAAGCATTTTATGTACATTTTTAGTTCAATTTGTCACGTAAATAGTTATGCTAATCAAATTTAGAATTTATATTGAAATAATCATTTAAAATGAAGTCTTCAGTATTGGTCTTTAACATTTGTACCCCACTGTATGTCAAAACCTAACAACAAAATATTATGGTGAACCACCACCATGCAATGTGTTCTGCTTCTTTTATAAGTTTCAGCATATAACATCTGGAACAGAGATCTTCAGTAAACCTCAGAAGTAGAATTATCAAAGCACTTTGAACAAACAATCTGATCTCATATATGATCTGATTATGTAGGAGACATAATGCAAAGCATTACTTAATAGTCTTTCCCTCTGGATCCTTGGCTTCAGCTGTCATTATTACGGTTCCAACCGTGATGTTTTCTGGAACATTGACGTTAAGGGTTTCCACTTCAAACTCTGGAGGCTCGTCCACATCCACCAGCTGAATGACGACAAATGTGGTGGCATTTTCATTATACTCCACCCCTTCGATCAGGGGCTCGGGATTACGGGCATCGATCTGAAGCTTGAAGACGCTCTGGAGCTCGTAATCCAGTGGCTGAAGATCAAGAGTATAAAAAAATAAAGAAATGCAAAAAGCATAAAACAGACATTTCAACACGTGTTCCTCGTGAGTGAAGTCTTGTTACCCGAGCGATGTAGACTCTGCCCTCTCCAGTATCTTCAACAACCTGAATGGCTAAGAGGTTCTGTGGGTCTCCAGCAGTGATGTGATACTCCACCCTAGAGCTTCCTGTTCCTGGGTCATCTTCGTCTGTGGCTTTGATGGTGAGCAAAGTGGTTCCCACTTCAGCTAGTTCAGGAATACTGTGGGTCCCATACTTCAATAGGGAAGAAAGTGGTTATGAATCAGAGCAGAGATTAAGCATTCAATAATCTACAGGGAGACAGAATGTAATTTATGTAAGGAGTAAAATATAACATATACATCTTTTTTCTCGAAGATAGGGATCTCGTTATTGATGTCGATGACCTTGATGATTGCTTTACATTCCGTGGTGAAAACTGCAAACAAGTGCAAAAGTTAAGAAGCGCATTCTTCAAAAAAATTCTGAATTTTTAGTTCATTTGTGTTCAGGTTGCATTTACCTCCATCAGTCACATTAAAGGTGAGCTCATACTGAGACACCGTTTTCCTTTGGAAGTTTTTATTTGCCACTTTGATTTCACCATTGACTTTGTCGATGGTGAACATTCTCTCAGATGGCTTGGAAGGCTTCTGGCTTAGGAGTGTGTAGTCTAATAATGAGTTCAGTGAGCCCTCCTTATCGCGATCATGAGCAGGCAGAACACCAATAAGATTACCTAAACAAGCATATAATTAAACATCTCAAGGTCAAAATTGAAGGAAAATGATAAAACAGTTAATAACATACTAAAATAATTCAAAACATGTCAAGAAAGTGGGATCCAAAAGTCTAAGATTCAAAAGATTCTATTTCAAATCTCGAAAAGATTAATTTTAAACAAACATTATGACATAAAACCTGATTTGTGTATGTGTGTTTATAAAGGTTCTCACATTATTACCTATAGGCTCATTCTCTTGCACCTCAAACGGAGCTTCCTCACACACAGGAGGGTTATCATTCACATCCTCCACCTGCACATGAATCTCCATGGGTTTTTCCAGCTCAACACCATCTTCATCTTCTGCCAAGACCACCAAAGTGTACTAAAGCACACACACACACACACACACACACACACACATCTCAGGCTTAAAATGAAACACTCAGTTTCATACAATAAGTAATAGGAGTTAAATATGTCGAAGCCCCGATGTAGTCTACAGACTGGTATTGACTATTTTTCTCTTTCAATTCAGTTTCTCATGCATTTCTATTTACCATTTCTATCTCTTCTCTATCCAAAGGGTTGGTAACATGGATTTCTCCACCTTCATTGATGGTGAAGGGGAAGGAAAGCCTTTCTTTCTGTACCAGCCTGAACAATGCGGTGGGATCATTGGCACGCACCTATGACAGACAAATAAATGAATAAATTAATTAATAAATAAAATAAAAAAATAATGTAATTCATGATTTTAAATTATATGAATAAAAGTAACACTGCCTAACATAACATAACCTTTTTGGTTTCAGATTCAGACTTACTGTGGTAAGATACATAGGGTATTCCGCTTCCAAATTTTCTCTGATGGTGATTGGTGCAGGACTGACCCAGAGGTTTTGAATGATAGCTATGTTGACCCGTGTCGTGCTGCTCAAAGCGTTTGGAGCTCCACCTCTTAAATCCTCTACGCGAACAATCAGTGCATAGTCTGGATCTTGAAGAAGATTCACTTGTCTTCTTTCTGCTCATACCAAAATAAACACACATATATTATTACTGATTCTGAATAAAACACTGATTCATGTTGCTCATTTGGAAATATTTTCCTTATATCGACAGCGTTACTCAATGTATTAAACTATTGTTTACTGAACTGTTGAAGGAACTTTAACTCTGAGGTCAAAATGGTGTAAATGAAAATTTATACCTTTGCATATCAGTTGCAACTATTTTCATGAAATTGTTGTCTAAATTAAATGAACTACTGATTTAAAATAAAATATTCAAAAAGCTTTGTTTTGAAAGCGCCCTTCATTTCAAATCTGAGTATCAGCAGGGCTGTGATTCTCCCATAATAAAATAATGTCACTTCAGGAGTATTTCATGTCCATATATTTATTTGACAGGTCACTGTGGTGCTCACCTTTAAGCGGTGAGGTTCAGTCAATAAAATATTATTCCACAGCTTGATACAATCTAATGAAGTGAAAGGCCTGCACATTTCTGTTAGTCACATGATGTTCATTGATTTGAGCTGGTAAAGTGGATGCTGAATGGTGAAGTAATCTGGGTTAAATCCAGCCTCATCTCTGAGATGACAAGTAATCTGCACTGATGAGGTCTGAAGTGCTTGAGCACAGTTAATGACTGTGTTCTTATTTACAGCACGTGGCACGTTCCACACACCAGTGTGAATGTAATCACAGAAGTGGTCATTCATAGACATTAACACACCAGTTTAATCTGAGCGTGTATGTGAGAGCACTGTAATCAGTACAGTTCATTTCAGTCTTAGTCTGAATTACACGTTCTGTCCTCCCTCATGCTCTCATTTGCTCAAAGAGGATCACAAACAGAGGAGACCGGCCCAGATACTGCTTTCATTTGGCCCATTAAAAAATTTCTTAATCAAAATTCTGTTATTCATAGCGAAATGCTAGTAAACAAGTCTCTGAGTCTGGCATGATTATGTACACAACATGAACTGCTTTTTCAAAATACCATAAAATCTATGGAAGCTTGTTTTCACCACAGAAAAAAAAATGGAACTGACTTTTTATCTCACAAATTTGATTTTCTTTCTTTTTTTTTCTTTTTTTAACAATATTGAGTTTATATCTCACAATAAGGACTCTTTTCCCCAAGAATAATGAGATATAAACTCATATAAATATAAATTGCAAGATATATACTCATCCAAAATCTGAATTGTGAGATATAAGCACAGTTGAGTTCAAGTTCTGAGTTTACATCTTGCATTTTTGAGTTAATAACTCACAATTCTGAGTTTTTCCTCAGAATTCTGAGTTTACATCATCTAATTCAATTTTATGGGACTATTCATCCCATAATTCAGACTCGCAATTACAGATTTATATCTCACAATTCAGACTTTTTGTCTCTTTATTTTGAGATAAAAAAAAGTTGCATTACATTTTTTATCCCATGGCTGAAATAAGCTTCTATATATTAAAATGTTAAACAAACTGTATGGATGTTTTTGTCTGTTTTTTGCTTGTTTGTTTGTTTGTTCAATCAATTTCAAAATCATTCTGATGGTAAGTTTAGGGAATGGATAAAAAATTCAGTGAAAAGTGTGGATTGCTTTATGGCAGCAACAAATATACATGTACAATTATCCTCTGTAATCACGACAGTGACATATTTACGAATTCCACTCACATGTCACAAAAATAAACAAAACTACATACAGTTGCATTAAATAACATGATCAGTGTGTGTTTTTCTGTATGTTCTCACCAGCACGTTCGATGCATGTGTAAAACGGGTTGTTCTCCAGAGGCATGTTGCTCCTTGGAGTACAGTAGTCCTCAAACTTCTTTTTCAGGACATCAGGACTGCCACGGACCTCCCCGCGGCTGTACAATACGGTGGGCCTGGCCCTCAGAAACTCTGCTCCTGCAAAACAACAGAAAGACACACGTTCATCTTCTTTCAAAGAGAAATACTGGTTTGTCACTCAACAAAACATATGCACAACATATTGCACGTTTGGGTTTTTCTGTGTATATTTTTGTTCCATACCTTCCTCTGTTATAAAGATCTCTCCACTGTCCGGGTTAATGCCAAAGTAGAAACCATTTCCTAAATTTGGGATTTGGTTCGCAATGCTGAATCGAAGTTGGGCATTTAATGTGTTGGGATCGTCTGCATCGGTAGCAGACACCTGCAAGAATGGAACTCCTGCACACACACAAGATTAAAAGGACAATTAAAAGTGTGTTCATTTTAATTTAAACAGTTTAAACTTTAAAGTTTCCACAATAATGCATTTGTTTCTCACCTGCAGGTGAATGCTCTCTAACACGGCCACTGTACTGACTCTCACTAAACACAGGGTGATTGTTGTTGATGTCCACAACTTGCAAGACAACCGAGTAAGGCCCATCAACAGTTTCTTCATCTTCTGAACGTACTTCAATCTGAAGAAAAACACTCATATTTAGAAGTGTTTGTACTGGAATTTACATTTAGATGTCAACACATGTCAGTTTTTATTAATTTTTTTTAAGTTAAGTTTTTTATTATTTTAACAGAACCATTTAAAATGAACTATTAATGTAATACAGTGATTTAAAAATAAATAGCGAGCAGGATTTAAAATATAGACTTTCCATATACAACATTTTAATGTAAAACCAGGTTGCTAAATATAATCCATGGTCATGTTGTACATCAAAAGTGTGCTTTGTGCATACGAAGTACAACGTAGGGATATTCTATCTTGTTAAAGACCCAGGTGCTTGCATGTTATGTGTGATATATCATAATACAATAATAAATTACATCTAGATGGTGGCTTTTCTCAGAGCTCCATTCCAGAGGTTCCTCCAGGAATAGCCAGCCTTCTGAAGAAATACTGATCTTTCCTTCGGTCTCTCCGCTTACATGGTATGTCTCCGCTTCCTCTGCTGATGTAAACTGAACAAAGAAAACATTTCTAGAATATTTTCAAACAATACATTTGTAAGCATTATGTCTGTCTTCATAACTAACCCGTCTGTCAAAACTAACCGTTAAATCGCAAAAACAGAGCCTACGGTACCTGGTAAATGGGATAGGGCACAGGTGTAGCCTCTGGCACATCTAACACTAGATGTCTTAATGGCCCCTTTTTGTCCTCCAGACCAATCCCATGAGCCTGAGAGAGAGAGAGAGAAAAGAATTATGAAGCAGTATGAAAAATAACACCCTAGGTGGCTAAATCTAAAATGACTTATTGCCAAATCACCATTATAGATAAGCATATTGCCAGCTGCTTTATTGTCTGTTATCAATCTAGACAGTCATGAACAACATTAGTGGCCAATATTCTTTCTGAGAATGAGATTTCCCTGCATACTAATAAAAACATTTGACCACACTTCTTAATAAATAACTGAATAAAAATTCATTTTCAGTCATTATTTAATATCAAGTCAATAATCCATTAAACCCTTCTGCGCTTTGAAGGTTGCTGAAAATTTGGCCATTTCTGTGGATTATTTATGTAGAACAAATCATTTAACTTTCAGTATGAATCCAGATTAAGTCTGTGTGTCTTTGACTGATTAATGGAGTGTGCACAGAGAAATGGACTTCAGCATAGTTACTCATTTATGGACTGAATAAAAGATCGTAAGGACACTTCAAGGTCACCGAGTTAAAATCCTACTCACACACACACACACTTACAATGCTGACGAGAAGGGTCAAGTGTAGCAAATGTGCACCTCTCATGGTCCCAGGCAACAAAACCTGGTGGAAAAGGAATGAGAAAAAAAAAGTGAAACAGTGCCTTTAATTAAAATTACCTTTATTATAGTTACTGCAAAAGCAATTATAATTTACAGCAGTGACATTTATTTGCCAAATAACTTTATCAGATGACTATTTCCTGACATGATGGCCCCTTCTGTGCAAACTGAGCAATGAAGTGGAGCCACATGGTGTGACAAAAGCCTAATTACAAGTTGCCCAGTCAGGAAATAGAGTCATCTGCTTCTTTAATGTTAAACTTCAGTCGATGATTATTAACAAAGCATACTATTCAACCAGTCCTGTGTAACATTTTCAAATATTATAAACATTTCAGCAATACAAAAGATGATTTTCTTTCCTATGTGTGTGTACAGGAATTTTCTGTTTATTTTTCCCTCTTTCAAACTAATTTGTGCGTATTTTGTCAGTCTCTCTGTGCATCTCATATGCATAAAAATAGTGCATGAGTGGCATTTGATGGTGACATCTAGACTCTCTTGTGGCGCATTGTGTGTGTGTGTGTGTGTTTTTACATGAATCGCAGCCCATAAAAAGGTTATTTAAAGGTCACTTGGCATTCAAGCCTTGGCGGCGCCTCCTATGTGCGCATGTGTGTCACTGCTGTATCACAGTTTATCAGATTTTACAATGTCTGTACTGACAGTTATATTACAAAGCCTAGACTTTTAAATATTAAATATTCATGTACATGCGGATTCATTCACACACACACACACACACACACACACACACACACACACACACACACACACATATATATCTATATATATTAAACCTGTAAAGTGTCTGAAATTTTGTACCTAGCAATTGCTATACATTCAGTTAAACAGTAGTAAAAAGCAAACAAAGTACTGGCTTCTCAGTTTAACATATCATAGTCACATCATTCATTTAAATAAACATGGGACACTTATTAAACACTTAGTTGCAGACCATGGATCAATACAGGAAGTTGTTTACAGGTGTGGCTCCATACTTCAGCCCTCAATAAACGTATTTATGTAGATAAACAATAAACAGATGTATCTAGAAATATTTATCTGAGATGAAGATCTCTAGATAAATCTGACTGTGTTAGTTGCAGTTTGGGTCCAAGAGTAGATTAAGCTGCGTCGGCAGTTTTAATGAAATATTGTATTGAAATAAGCTGTAAGGTTTAGTGCTTTACTGATACTGGAAGTTTATTTCGGTTGTATCGGTGAGATCTATTGTGAAAGACAGACACGCCTTCACACAGATGTGACACAAGGTGACATTGAAGTTAATGTGACCTCTGATAAGCTCCTTTAGTTCTTTTGCTTAAAACCCTTGATTGACACAATATACATATAAACCGGTTGATATTATTGGGTTTTTAAATCTTTGTGTCAACATATTTAATGAAATGGGAGGATCTGGTGCATAAGCTGAAATCAATACTCATGTTCTGTTATAAATATCAGCTCAACCAGTAGCAGTTATAAGAATAAAAGTAAAGCAAATGTGAACATTTTCGTTCATAATTTTTAGACTTTTTAAACTAAAAACAGGGATTTAAAACTTGGATATTCTAACAAGATATAAAAATGCAATAATAATAATGGCGCTAACTATGGTAAAGTTTTTAGTATCAAGGAACAAAAGGCCCAAACTTGTGACCTCTGCTAACATTCTGGCAGTACAAGATCAAAAAAAACAAAAAAACATTACAGATACACGTTCATCTAGCAAATATGCAAATAAGAAAAAACATCACATCAAAAAACATCACAGATACACGTTCGTCTAGCAAATTTGCAAATATAGCAAGTAAGACATAAGTTTGCATTTACGATGCTACAGCAAGTTTTAATATCTTTAAATGCCCTTCCACATAAACTGGTCAACACCCTTCTGAACGCACTGAGCAAAGTCAAACAAGATCATAAGCTAACATAGGCCACGAAAGCAATATTTCAATGCAAATGACATATCGGTAACTAACAACGTATACTTTTAAAATCAGTTTAAACTCTATAAACTCAACTATAAGAACATATAAAAGAAAGGATAAGAGACACAGACCTGTCAGCAGAGCTCCTCTCCTCAAAAGACTGAGTGTTTCAGTCTTGAAGTGCTTCCTGCTTAAGTCAAAGTTTAACTCTGCTTTATTGAGCCTAATCATTATCTACTGATTCACCGCTCAGGGGAGTGGACTGTAAATTTAAGGTATTTTATGGCACTGTTTGGCGAATAGTGTACTGGATTGGTGGATGTGTTAATGTGTAAACATCAAGTGTTTAATTAAAAGGACACAAAACAAAAAAAGCATAAAAAATCTTCCTCTGTAATCAGGGGCCTTTCTACAGTAATTTCTATGCAAGATGATAAAGACAAAGCAGGATTCTGAGGACAAGCTTGGACAAAAAGAGAAAAATCTATCGGAAAGCAAGCTGTGTGACAGATGAAAATCACTGTAGGTTCATGCGGAGCGTAAAGGTTACCTTCACACAGCTGTGTGCTCACAATCTTGAGTAATACAGGCCTGCAATCTTTGATCCTTGATCTTTTGACATACAGTACTCTATCTTGGTTGTGCTCCATGTTTCTCAGTTTTATCTGATACTGTAAATGCATACATTAGAAAGAACTTCTGATGTATTTAACAATGACACCTAAAAATAAACTTTATTTACCCTAATGTTGTTTTGTTCCAAACCTGCATGGCTAGTCTTTCTTCTGTGGAACACAAAAGTTGATGTTGTTTTGGACCCCATTAACTTTCGCTCTACTGACAAACACAACCGAAACATTTTTTTTTTTTTTTAAATGTAATCTTTTAAAATATAACCACAGGGAAAAAAAATTAATGAAAGAATGATTTGAAACATCAGTTTTTACAGCTGCGAGTGAAGGCACACTTTTTCTTGGCAACACTTACAAAAAATAAAGCAAATATGGATATGAATACTGTAAGATATTAACCTCTGAAAAATCCATTGTAATCACTTCCTGTAAAAGTGACCCCTTCCATGTAAATGTCTCAGGTTAAAGGCACCTTGAGTGGGAGTTACTCAAGAATTTCCCATGGTTTTCCATTGACTAATTATTATGCAGCCATATCAGCACAATGGAGAATAAGCAAGAGGGTAAAGGTTAAGAGTAGAAGCGACATTACTTACTGCAAGCACTGGTACTGAAACAGAGAAACCTGCTGCTGCTACTGAGATGAACTATTATACTGCAGGTAACCATGAATGTTTGTTTCATCGAGTACAGCTGCCTCATGCATGGTGGATCTGACAGGTAATGGCCTCAAAATGAGCAATACCTGCCACACTCCAAGTGTACTCGCAAACAAACAGACAACAGCTGCCTAACTAGCTTTGGTCTTACAGTTTTAACACATACTCTAGATTCATAATCATTCATTATCATTCACATAGCAGCGATCACACATCAGCTGAATGTGTCATTCATTTGTCCTTCTCACCTTTGAAAGGAAGGTAGGAGGAGTGTTTCTGAATAACAGGAACAAATGTGTTTTTGTATTACACACAATTATTATACACATACACTAGAAGCGCTGAGGCTGTAATGAGAGATGCTGCTATATACGTCCATAATCTGTGAATAATCTTTATATATTAAACAACTGAATAAATAAAACAAAATAGAATAAATTGGTAANGGCTGAGGCTGTAAGGAGAGATTCTGCTATATACGTCCATTATCTGTGAATAATCTTTATATATAAAACAACTGAATAAATAAAACAAAATAGAATAAATTGGTAACACTTTACAATAAGTCTCATTACTTAATGTTAGTTAATGACTAAAAATGAGCAATACATTTGTTACTCTATTAATCTTTGTTAACATTACAAACCTTACGTAATTTAACATTAATTTAGATTAATAAAATTTAAGTCTTTTACTTTAAACCTTTTATTGATTCTTTTTGTTAAAATTGTCAATATCCTAAAAAAAATTGTTTAATACCAGTATTAATATTAAACCACAGACTTTCAATGTATATTCAGACTTTACTGTATACTAATTGTAAAAAAAAGATTGGCATGTTAAAAAGATCATCTGTACATAATGGACAGAGAACAGTGAAGCATCTGTATCTGAAGCTGTAATCCCAGAATAATATGCCTCCATATACACAACACAGGAACACCTGGTGTGTGTGTGTGTGTTTTTATCAAGGTTAATGTATTTATGTTATATTCTATATTTCAGAGAGACCCCAGCCCCCAGCTGAAAAGACAATACCATAGATATGTGATAAAAGTGCTTTTCTGCATTTCCAGATGTGTGCACTTTTGAAAGGACCAAAGTATTTCAGATTTATCATAAAAAACAATATTTATTTCTTTTGAATGCTGTATGCTCAAACTGAGCAAAAGCTGGACAATGTATCACACACAAGGTACGACAAAGACGTTTCTCAATTCAAAAGCAAATCCATCAGGAAAATCATAAAAAAGGGAAAAGGACCACTTTTAGCGTGTTAGGGTTCCCACAAAAACATTTTAGTATTTCATGGCTTTTGAAAAGGACGAAGGATAAGACTAGAGCGTTCTGTCCTTCACAGAGGGAGCGAGAAGCCTGTAATCGATGCTCTTCTAAAGCACAGTCTAATATAGACATCCGTGGCTTTTTTAAAAATCACAAAATGGGAAAACAAACAAACACTTGAACAGATACTTTCCAAAATGTTTGCACCCAAACTTCATACAACACACTGCCATTCAAAGTCTCTGCGCTACAGACTCATCAGGTCATGACATGATTTGGACTTGATTTTGAAGGCTGCTTGCTTGTTCTTCTTAGCAACCATTCTGTTAATGAAACGCTTGGCTTTCTTTGGGAGACTCTCTCGTCGCTTTTGAAGAGAACAACGTCTGGTGAGGTTCTCTGTGCTGTCTCTTCGCAGACGGAGCTGGCGGATGATGCCCTCAAACAGCGGCCAGACATTGTGCTGCATTGCTGCTGACGTTTCAATGAACTTACAGTCAAAGACAGCAGCAGACGAGCGACCCTCTAAAAAATAAAAAATAAAATAATAAATGAAAATTCCCAGTTATCTAAGGTAAAACAAAGAGCACTTTATAAATCCCACAAGTGGATTTGCCCGATTAAGAAGATGATGCCAATAGCAGTAACTTTAGAAGTAAAGAAGCACTGAAGAGTTCAGAATCACTTACCACTAATGGACACTTCCCTGCAGCGAACCAGGTCACATTTATTGCCGACGAGGATGATGGGAGTGCGGTCGGCCTCACGCTGGCGTCGAAGCTGAATACGAAGATCTGAAGCACGAAGGAAGCTTGAACGATCAGTTATGGCATAAACTATAATGAAAGCGTCTCCTGTCTGCAAACATCGCTCTTGTGTCCAGCTGCTCTCATCCTGATGGAAACAGAAATCAGAACATCTCAGAACCTCCAATCACTTAGCCTATAAAGTACATTAATTTAATTTCTGATGAACTAAAGGTGTTACCTGTGAATCCCACGTGTCGAGTAGGGTAACGATGGCCCTCTCACCATCTACTGTTATTGTCTGCTCAAATACTTCGCCTGAGAACATTGAAAAGGACAAAGAGTTGAAGGTTATCACTCTTGACCATGAAAAAAACGTACAAAATTAGTGACAATAAAAGCTGGTTTATTTGAAGTTTTCTGGTTCGATTCGCACAACTCACGCGGTTACACAAAGGCCAGCGTTCCTTTAGTCACGACCTTGAAGCAAAGCGCTCGAGCGCCCTACTGTTGCTATGGTAACCTCATTAGACCAACGCGATTTCTGTCAGCGATTCTCTGTGTATGAACTATTCTTATATAACTTGTAGTCTAATATTATTAAATGCTCACTCATGTATTTATCGAATTATTGCACTTAATATTAATGTTAGACCTAAAAAACAAGAAGTTTAAATGTGTCTTTTAAAATATTTTCTTAAATATGACCAGTTTGCAACCTCCTGTTTATAAATTTCCAAACATCATAAAAGGTAACGTAGATCTATCTCTCTATAGCCTATATCACGTCTGTTTTTGTGACCCTCAACCTGCTGTTTTGACTTTCTAATTCTACACAATTCTAATGTGACCACTAGACTAGGCTACGATTCCAAATGGAAGTTTCTTTTATTTGCACCATTATGATGGGAAAACGTTGAATTTTAGCCTAAACATGCCATAAACAGGCTTATATCCAAAATAAAATCTGAAACAAGAGCGTCAATAGAACGCCAAGTGATTACTTGCGATAGTTGGCGCGTCTGTGAACAGCTGGAGAACAAAGCGCAAAGGAAAAGTCCAGTTAGTTGTCAACATACCTCCATATAATTCGCATTCGCTGCCCATGCTGTCCGATGCTCCGGCAAATATACTAGCTAACGCGGACTTCCCGACGCCGTTGTCCCCGAGCAGGACAACAGTGAAGGGTCCAACCGGAGCCGGAGTCGCAGACTCGGTGGAGAGAGCGGAGTCTGAAGAGGTGGACGAGCAGGAGCTGGACCTGGACATACCGAAGTCGGGACGAGCGAAACCATCGCTCAGCAGCTGCCCTCCGTCCGTCCCGCAGATGCTCCACCGGTGCAGGTGATGCTGAACGCGGATGCTGTGGCGCCGCATGCTCGCCAGCAGGGTCATTTGGGCAACTCGACGATAAACACTCGGTTAAACGACGGGTGTCTCTTCGAATGTGACTGAACAAAGAATTGACGAACTAAATCGGACGCTCCAAATTGTGCTCCAATAATAGACCCAGTCCCATCCAGCAGAAACCTGCTCAACAAGATCTAATTGCTCTTGGCTTCTTTGTCTTCAATTAAGCACACCTTAGTGAGGATTGGTGCTGTTTGCCCTGGTAATCCTGTACGTCTATATTTTGCGCAGTAATGTGCTTTGAGCTCTCAGTGCAGTTCATGGTTATATTAAGGTCTCCGTAGCAGTGAGGATTTCCTTGACGTCACTTTTCTCTCCCAATGAGCTGCAGCGGGTCTTTCCTTCTAGCGCCCGATGGGTGTGAAATACTGAGTTTCTCTTGTGCGCATCGAGACGTGATTCACGACCGGGGGCCAAAATGGAGAGAAAACCCGGTTCAAAGAAACGTGTTTAAAAATTGCATTCTTTTTTTTTTT
>SCHK01295970.1:293-11444 GCA_004124795.1 Poropuntius huangchuchieni
TAAACTAAATTAAATTAAATTAAATTAAATTAAATTAAATTAAATTAAAAAAATAAAATAAAATAAAATTTGGTGATGTTGATTATTATTATTATTACTATTTCTAGACTTTTCTAAAAAAAAAAAAAAAATGTGCCTAGAAATATCTTTCTACACTGTCATTATAATGTACATTTTCATGTTTCTTTTTTTTTTTCGAAATGTAAGAGGTATGCTGTTCAGAAGTCCGAACATTGATGATTATAATAATAATAATAATAATAATAATAAATCAGCATATTAGAATGATTAAAATATATTACAACAGAAAAATGTTAAATTGTAATAATAATAAACTATTTTGTGTGTGTGTGTGTGTGTGTATTTTTATAAATAAATAAATGCAGAATACATGTAGCGTTGGCCAATTTTTGAGCGGTATATATACAGCAGCTCAGATGATGGTCAGTGGTTGAGGTTATATTGATTTATGTGACTTTTGATTGCTGAAAGTATCTTGACAAATCTATTCAGACATTGCTGGGAGATACAGAAGATGCATTAGATAAGAATAGTGGAAAAATTAGTAGGGTTTTTTATCAGGTGATGAAAGGCAGAGAAGCAGGAGATTTAAAAATAAAGAAAAGCTCACTCAAAAACAAAGTTTCTGTCATCATTTACTCACTCTGTGTCATTCCAAACCCCCATGACAGCACAAAAGGAGATGGCAGATTGACAGTCTCAGTCCCCATCACTGCACATTTTTTGAAAGCTGCAAATCTGCCACCTCTTTTTGTGTTTCATGGAATAAAATCAGCTTTGGAACGGCACGACGGTGAGTAAATGATGACGGAACTCTGATTTTTAGGTCAGCTATTCTTTTAAGTGATTGATATGAAATGCAATTGCCTGGTTTTTATTTATTTTGCATAATGATGAACAGTGTTCATGCAGGGGTATTCATTGTGTATGTCCTCAGATGACTAGATAAGAGATAATGCGCATTTTCACAGATAAGAAAACCGCTTTGAGTCGTGATACAAAACAACCCCTCTTCCTGACTTCATTAATATTCTGCTATAAAATACCAATCTGACTTCATATCGCTCTCACAAACACGATAGTACTGTAGTTATCAAATGAAACAATTATTTTCGAGAGCTTAGGCAATTTCATCGCTCTGTTTTGACTCAGTCCACTTATATACAGAACACTGTGTAAAAAACATTTAGCAGTGAATGAAAGCAGCTTCACAAGCTATGGTGAATCGCAGCTTTGCATTTGGTTTGTAAATGCGGTACAAATGGATGGCCGGGGCCTGCTGTTCTTGGAAGCGCGGGATGAGAGTCTTTCCACGAATCTGGCCTTGTTTACGTGGTGTTAGTGCATTAGCCAAGTTTAGAGTCATTAGCTAGTGCCCTATACTTACATTATCGCCACCAAAACCAACTTAATAATGACTTACGGTTAGCTCAGACCTCCTGTTGTATCCCAAATGCTGTCCTTTTTTTTCTTTTTCAGCAGGGCTATGAAATGGATATGCAAATTTTGTTTGGTAAGCGTGAACATTCAGTTCAGATGCATTTTAATGAAGTTTAGACAGAGCAACAAGTTTAACATAGCCTGTGGCTACATAAAAAAAAAAAAATGCATCTTTTTCAGGGGAGTATTGCAAGCTGGTTCTTTCAAGCCTGAATATGATCAAAATCATTCATTTTGTATGTGCAATAGTTACATTTTCTTCTCACCTAGGGTGCATTTATTTCAGCAAAAATACAGTAAAATCTGTAATGTTGTATCATGTAATATTATTCAAATGTAAAATAACCGGAATGTAAATGTAAAATAACAGATTTCTAACTAAAATATTGTCAAATGAAATGTATTCATGTGATGCAAAGCTTGACTTTTAGCATTATTACTCCAGTCTTCAGTGTCACATGAAATCATTCTAACATGATTTCTAGTTATTATCAGTGTTGAAAACGGTTAATAATTTTGCTATTTTTTGTATATTCCGTGATATATTTTTGTCAGGATTCTTTGATTAAATAAAAAGTTCAAAAGAACAGCATTTATTTGAAATAGATATCTTGTAAGTCTTGACTGCCACACTTCATCAATGTTACGCATCCTTGCTAAATGAAAATATTATTTCCTTAAAAAAAAATCCTATTGACCCCAAACTTTTGAACGGTATAGTGTTTATTCTGTAATCTAACTATGAGGACACACTCGCATGCACAATGAGAAGCTGAATATTAAATTATGAAGCACAGAGGCCTATCTGTGTTAAACTCTCTTGACGTTTTGTCATAGTGTTTACCCAACAAGTGAAGCGGGAACCTTCCAGGTCTGACAATTGTATTTTCCTATTGTCAAAAGTGGTTTGGCTGCACAGCTAAGTTGATGCCTCCATCCAGTTTAAGAAATCAGCGGCGTCTATTCATACGCAGACGCCGCACAATATAGACCCTGTGAAGACAATTGAAACTTTGAGAACGTATTTCCTCGTGTTGCACTGACAAAACCACATTACTTTCCTTGGTGGTGCATTTTATTTGGGGGCAGTAAGATATATATACAGTACATACATAGTAAAAATGTTAGATGTCTCTTTTTAAATAAATGCTGTTCTTTTTTTTTAAATCTTCAAACAAAAATAAATCCTCATTCAAGGTATGTGCTTGTCATGATTAACAGTTCTGTGAAATGCTCTAAAGAAAAGTTTGGGAAAAGCTTATCAATCTAGTCCTGAACAGAACAGAACACTGACTAGTTTCTCTGCAACCTGTGTTGTGGATTTTCTTGTGTTTTGCGTTCCCATGCTTTCTAAATGCACTAAAGAAAGCAGAGATCAGAGATAATACTGTAATGGTTTTCAATTTATTCAATTGTTCTTAAAAGCTGATTCTATTTGTGAAATGTCCTGACTGGTCATTGCTTCTCTAACTATCATGATTACCTCAAGTAGGTCAGTGTGACCTGCAGTTCCACGTTACTGTAAAGAACTGGAAGAGCGTGGATTTTTAGCTAGAGCTCAGCTGGTGGTTTGTTGATTCGGTTAACTACTGTGACTCTCTCAGACTCCCTACTGAGTCTGTCCAATTAGTCAAGACTGTGATTATGTTAATTGGCTGTTTCTAGTAAGGCCTGGCACTCGTGACTGTGGGGCATCACATTAATGATGGTGATTCATCTCCCTTTTTGCATTCCCCTATCTAAAAGAAAAATGGGACTGACAACTGCCTGTCACTTGTCTTTAGGTTTTGTGTAACTTTTGTTGTCTGCATCCAGTGGAGTCTCCCCCCGGTATTGACTCCTTGGAGATGTTGATGGTAAACTTTGTTTTTCAAGCATGGACTCCAAGTTCATTCACTTACTCCAGAACACTCATTGGATCACCAATGGATCCTCTGCAGTGAATGGGTGCCGTCAGAATGAAAGTCCAAACAACTGCACAATAAAAACATCACAATAATCCACAACTAATCTACACCGCTCCAGTCCATTAATTAACATCTTGTGAAGTAAAAAGCTGTGTGCACTTAAGAAGTAAATTCATAATTAAGGCATTTTTTTTTTTTTACTTCAAATTGTTGATTTTAAATAAAATATGAGTATTCTATCCATAAAATTACTTTCTCCGGTGTAAACATCATCTGGTCTGAATCATGAGAAAAATATGCAAAGATCAAGGACCGTTTACAAGCAAAAACAGTTTTGATGTGAGAGGACAACTGGAGGAAGTGTTACATGGATTATGGACTCAAATTTTGGCCAAAAACAATGGTTTAAAGTTCAAATGCAGTAATAATGGATTTGTTTCTTGCAAACAGCACTTTACAAGATGTTAACTGATTAAGAACTGAAGTGGTGTGGATTACTTGTGGATTATTGTGATGCTTTTATTGTGCAGCTGTTTGGACTCTCATTCTGACGGCACCCATTCACTGCAGAAGATCCATTGGTGAGCAAGTGATGTAATGCTACATTTATCCAAATCTGTTCAGATGAAGAAACAAACTCATCTACTGTACATCTTGGATGGCCTGAGGTACATTTTCAACAAATTTATTTTCGGGTGAACTATTCCTTTAAATGAAAAAAAATAAATAAATAAATAAATAAACCTAGGCCTACACATTTACAAACTATACTTTTTTTTATTTTGTTTTAATTGTTTTATCAGTGCATCTGTGTGAGTTTACTTTCTCTCTATAATGTATTCTGTAATATGTGGGATGTGTTGGGCAAATTAACGGTCTCACTGATGTGAAATGACTGATTGCAGTCTGATTCATGGCTTTTGAGCAGGAAAATCATAGCTGAGCAAGGCTTCTCAGCTTCAGGATCCCTTACTGAGCTTCCATTACCAATATGATAGTCAGTTCATCCAACCAAGAAATTCAATGTTTTTGTATATGCGTGACTTAACATGATCACTCCTGTAATCTGTATTAACTCGTCATCTGCCTTGTAACTGTATTTGCATGAAAGTAAAGCTTATTGTTCACTATGTAAATTATAACACAAGTTTAGGAAGATATAAAGCTCCAGATATCCCTGGTCTTCAAGAAAATACAGCCCACTTTTTAAATGGCTTTGGTATCTTCCCCCTTTTTCATACTATGATTTTTATTCATATTTAAAAAAAAAAAAAATCATGTTTATATTCATTTTTGGTACATTTGTTTATATTTATGTTTTTTTTTTATTAATTTTATTAATAATTATATTAGTTATTCTACTATTTCTTTCTAGTTAAACAAGAAAAAAAAAATGTAAAAATTAAGTTTAATTGCTGTTATTTTTTTATGGTTTAAATCTTAATTTTAGTTTTATTTAATAATAACCTTGCACTGTATGCGTAGCAAAAAAACAAAAAAAAAAAAAAAAAAAAAAAACCTTCAAATGCACAAATGACTCCATACTTAACATTTTTAACTGTTCTTCAAAATGAACTAAATTAACTAATCATCACATGGAATATTGCAAATTGTATAATCAAATCAGACAGTATTGTACAAAGTGAAATTAAGGATAAATCATCGATTATAAATGTGTAAAATACAATATGTAAAACATTTGTAAAACACAAATGTTTATTACAAAATGTTTAAATATGTATCATAAGATGTTTGAGAATGGAAAGTGTCACAATTAGTCACTGTGAATTCAATAATTCAATAATTTTAATTGTTTTAAATGTTTTATGTTTTGTATTTGTAGTACTTATTTTACTTATATTATTAAAATATATATTTATATTACTGTTATATTACTTTTTAAATTATGATTTCTACGTAAGGGTAGAGCCAAGAACACCACCCACACATTTTGCACTTCCCCTTTAACCATGTATAACCATGTTTTTTGAAATCAAGAGAAAGCTTTGTAATGTTGATTCTGCATTCTGCCAGTCCAGATGCGACCATCGAATTGAAGAATGAAGACGTGTCCTGCTGACGAGGCGCCTTCATTTTCTGCTGAGTTGAAACTCTGACGTCTGGTAGCTTTCCAAGCAAATCTATCTTTGTTCATGCTAATTTGTAAACAACTTTTCTGACTTCCAACAAATTGTTAAGGATTAGCCAATTGTGCCCAGCCTTCAAGCCTCGCCGCTGCAAATATTCCATCAAGATACTGGTTCTCAGTCAAGCACCTACTCTAAACACACTCCCTAATGTATTTATCACACTTGTCTGGTGTTCAAGTAGTTAAATAGTGCTTTAGTATTCTTCAGTGCTGCTAGTATAATGTGTGTAGATTGTGGAATATCCTAAAAATATCCCTAAAAGAAATGTGTCAGAGAATATGCACTATATTTAAGTAACCCCGTTTATTTATTTATTTTTATTTTAATGCATGAACCTTAAATTTAGTGTCAGAAATTCAACATCAATAATGGTTTTCAAGTCTCTTAAGCTCACAAAGGCTGCATTTATTTGATCAAAAATAGTTAAAAAAAAAACAGTAATATCATTACATTTTAAAAAAAATGTTTTAATATATTAAATATATAATTTATTCATGTGATGCAAAGCTGAATTTTCAGCATCCTTACTCCAGTCTTCAGTGTCACATGATCCTTCAGAAATCATTGTAATATGCTGATTTGCTGATCAAGAAAAATTGTTTTTTTTGTGTTGAAGAACATCATTAATATAGTAATATAAATTTGTATTACAAATAAAAGCTGTTCTTCCACAAAAAATAATATTATTAGAATGCATTAAATTTATCAAAAGTGATATTTAGAATGTTGTAAATATGTTTTGTAACATTAAAAATGTCACTTTTGATCAATTCAGTGCATTCTTGCTGAACATAAGTATTTGTTTCTTTAAATAGATATATATATATGTTTTTTTTTTTGTTTTTTTTTTAATGGTCTGTGTATATATACAGTAAATATCCTGAACTAACAGTTAGTTTGTCCTCTCTCTAGGAAACATGCTGAATGGTAAAGTAGTGGTTAAAAGCCTGAAAATTTCTTGGGATTAACACATGTACATGTGGTAAAAATAGTGAAAATGGAGCGGTTGACTCTCAAATGTTCAATTATTGAATATTAATGCTCGCCAGTGCTGGCAGTGTAGCTACGAAGAAAAGCAGAGTCCATTAATATTCAAGATTCCATTTAATATTCATAACCATCAAACAATTATCCCTAACCTACATCAGTGCATTTGTTTTGTTAAGTGGCCAGAGCACATCTGATGCAAGTCAGTCGTGTGCACAACTGTTCTCCGAACGCAATAGCTTGATGAAAAATATGTTTGTCCCACCAAAGGTGGTGAACGTCCTCTGAGGCAGGAGATTCGTTTACGAGAGTTTGTTTACAAACTGTTTTTGCAGAGTTGTCTGAATGACAAATGGACTGGTGGTAGGTAAACAACAGATTGCATGCTTGTTATGGCCGATACCATTTTGACAGGAATGGAGGTTGCTTACTCGTATCGGCTCATCTGTGTGTGTGTGTGTGTGTGTGTCCCTGTGTGTGTGTCAGAGTCATGAACGTGACACATGTCATGACAGATCCTGCAGAGGGTTATGCTGAACCGCAAAGCGTGTCACAGATGCAAAGGAGTGTGGAGTATTTTTCCTATCATCCATTTTTCCATACACACACAAGTCCTGCACAATTATATGTATAAGGAAAAATGATATGCTGTGAAGAATTGTTATGGAGACATACATAGCTGTAGGTTCATAATAACGTAATGGTGTTTTATCTAACTTTACTAGGATTTTTTTTTTCTTTCTAATCTTTATTGGACAGATAGTTTGTATTATTAAAATAGACTGAATTAAAAATAACTATGGACTGTATTATTGAAGTCAGGAAGTTGCCTAGGCAGCATTTTAAGGCGTCATGGCTGGCACAAAGGGATAAAGTGTTAAAAACATTAAACAAATAAAAATAGTTGTTTAACTAAGTAAAAAAGTGTTGCTTTTCACCGTCTTGTTTATGAATGAATAAATGAATGAATGAAAACATTTCTAAAACAAATGCATTTACTTCAGAATTCAGGCTCATTAATATATACAAATATTTAATAAAATATTTATTTTATAATTAATAAAATAAGTTATTTAAAATATTATAGCATCATAGCAGAGGCTTCAAGATGGCATTGTATGATTTTCTTAGCCAACTGGCGAATCGTTTTCTTGTTTAAAGCATACAATTTACTGACATCTTTGGTTAAAAAAAATAAAAAAATAAAATAAAAAAAATAAAATAAATAAATATATATATATATAAATATATATATATATAAATATATATATATATAAAAATATATATATATATATATATATATATATATATACATGTTTGCAATTATAAAATGCAAGTTTTTTTTTTAAAGTTGTAGTTTTGTATTGATCATTTTTGTAATGCAATAACCACACTGCATGCTTTTTTTTTGTTTTGTTTTGTTTGTTTTTTGTGTGTGTGTTTTTTTTTTTTTTTTTTCCTTTGTTTGGAACATTTTTTTTTTTTTTTTTTTCACTGTGTGTGATATATTTTATATATATATATATATATTTATATATATATATATATATATATATATATAACATGTATATACATGTAATTTTGAGTATACTGTATAATGAATTAGAACAATAAAAATCTTTAGTGTATTTTTTTTTTTTTTTTTTTTCAATTTTAGTTCAACAACACAAGAGTCTATTGAAGTCAATTGTGAGTTTCTGCCAGTGTAGAGTGTTGCAAATTGGTTACTTTTGATGTTTCATTGAAGCTACAGAGTCTCATAAGTAATGTTACTCTAATGAGGTTTTCCCATGAACCACCAAAATGTCCCTCTGTGGTTGTTTTAATTTCAATTAGGCTGATTTCATAAAGCCTTGGTTATCTTCAAGATGAGGAAAACCATACGAGAAGCTAAAATTGTGTAACATAATGAGACTTGTTTTTAAGGAAATATAGTCTGAATTAAGTTGGCAAATTGTTTTCTTGTTTTAAGCACTAAAAGCAGTTAAATGTTTGCTTAAAATGATCAGAGCATTATTAGATTTAATCTTTGAGAAAATTATTTTATGTTTTCATGTATGTATGTATATATCTGTTAAATTATCTTATACAACTTTTACAAATAGTAATGCATTATTGAAGCCAAAATGTAATAAAGTTGCTTATGACAAATTTAATAACACCGCGCAATATCTATAAACAAATGTGTTTACACACACACACACACACACACACACAGTATATTATTATACCTTATATTACCTTAACACTATGTAAAATAGACGTTGTTGGAAGTGGTGTTGTTTTAGAAGAAGAAGAAGAAGAAGAAGAAGAAGAAGAAGAAGAAGAAGAAGAAGAAGAAGATTGTATAGAATTAAAACACTGAATTTGTTTGTCTTTTTTTTTTTTTTCCAGTTGCTTCTGGAACATGTAATGTATATTATGACCAGAATACAATCCTAAATGCTAATATTAATTATGACCAAAATACAATCCTTCATCATTTGTTGACATCTTAGGAAAACCAAACCTTTACAAAATCATGTGAATTGGCTGCTGAGAGATGAAATATCTCCAGAGCAGCGTGTGTGTGGTGAGACTGAGCTGTAACAGATCTGCAAACTCAGTCGGTTCTGCTGTGCATGCTAAAAGGCCATGCTTCAGTGATTCTCCCCTTCTTTTACTCAAGAAACACAATATTATCATCCATTTAGCCTCCATTTTTACATAAGACGTACCAGCTGTCAGAATCCCGGAGGATTCCTGGACTGGGCTGCAGCGGACGACGTGTGAGGCCATCAGCGCATCAACAGCCAAATGCTCTGGAGCTGTAGGAAGGAGAAAAGCTAGGGATCAATAAGCCACTCTGTGTGTGTGTGTCTGTGCACGTGTGTGTCTTCTAACCCGTTTTTCCTGAGCGATGCGAATCTTTCTCCTCGGTGACTGATGGCATCGATTGCCTATGAGATTAACCCACCTGGAAGTAAAGGGTGAAATTACTCTCTTACCAGTGTCCGCTTCAGGACAGGAGCTGCTGGAAATAATAACCTGAGCTTGATTCCAACATCGTATTTATTCTTTCTTTGTTTATTGGGATTCTAATTTACTGGGATCTTTCTTGGTAAAAATAAAACTAAATGAATGTTCTGGCTTGCTCCGTTAACAGGATTTGTGCCGTAATGTTGATCACCACCACCTAAAAAAAATGTCATATTTCATAATACGTTTTTTTTTTTTTGATTATTTAAGTCTTTGTTTAATATATATTTTTAATCATTTAAATTAATTTTTAAATAATTTTAAAAGTTCCTAAATTCCTTGTTTTTATTGTTGTGATTATATTTTCTATGATTATTTTCATTCCTTTTACGTAAAGCACTTTGAATTACCATTGTATATAAAACATGCTACACTCTAAAAACAAAAGTGTCTCGTAATCATAGCGGCACCACTTTTGGTGCTATATAGCACCAATTTGGTGCTTCAGTGGTTCTTCAGCAGTTCTTCACTGGTTCTTTGGTGAAGAACCGCTGAAGAACCAAATTTGGTGCCGCTATGATTACCAGCCAAAGAACCACTTTTGGTGCTATATAGCACTTTTTCTTTTTTTAGAATGCACCTTACCCACTCCAAAGAACCGCTGAAGAACCGCTGAAGAACCTTTTTTTTTTTTTGCCACATATATTAAAAAAGAGATTTAGTGTTTTTTGTTGTTGTTGTTGTTTTTTTAATAATTTGAATTTTTATTTCTGTAAGTAATGATACAATTTATTTCCTATTGTAATAAAACATTAAAAATGCAATAATAATAATAATAATAACAATAACAACAACAATAATCTGCTTTTAAATGATTAAAAATTGAAATAACTTTTAAGGTGCTAGAATATTATGTCACAATACTGAAAGAGCATTATCTGTAAGGAAATCATTAACTTAATGGCTTGGATAATAGTCTAAGAGTGGAAAAAGACTTTAATCTGTATGCCATTTTATCAAAAGGGTAACTTTGAGATTTTGAGATGGTACCTCAACAATATCTCCAGAAAGTCAGTGATCCTTGACTCAAAATAGATTATTTGTGATAGAGCAACAGTGTCTGACATTATAATCAGAGAATCACACTGACAAGTGAAAATGAAAGGGTTGAAGCTGAACTACAGGACGGAAGAGAGTGACTTCCTTCAGGGCATTTCATTTCACAGGCACCATGTGGGATTGGATTGCTACAAAGATCTTGAACAAGGCTGCTCTAATGTATGCAAATGAATAGACATTTTTTTGCTTAATCTGAAAAGAAAAGAAAAGAAAAGAAAAGTAAAGAAAAGAAATTAAAGGTGAAATTAGCTAATTGCACTGTCAAGGTTAGTTGTTGGGTATTTCTGAGGTAAGCAGCGATGGTATTGCTCAAGTACCAAACTTAGGACATCTCAAATCAAGTGCACTTTTATTTATTTATGTATTTATTTATTTAAATTAAAACAATGTTTAAATAAGTATCTTATGCTTACAAAGGCTGCATTTGTTTGATGAAAGTATAGAAAAAATGGTAATGTTGTGATTTTTTTTTTTCTCACAAAAATCATGTAATGTAATTTATGAAATGTAATTTATTTTTGTGATTCTAAGCTGAATTTTCAGAATCATTTCTCCAGTCTTCAGTGTCA
>SCHK01296007.1:291-22640 GCA_004124795.1 Poropuntius huangchuchieni
TGAAGTAGAAGCATCCACATAATTAAACACCAGTAATATTTTAATCCTCTTTGCGATGAAACTGCAATCTAAATGATTTTTTTGTCAAAAGGAGGAACGTGAGGTTTGTATATTCCATGACGGCGAGGTCCCACACAGGACGTTCCAGGGTTAACTTCAATTCCGGCCCTCACTCGCCCTCCAGGCGAACAAAAAATAAAGTCTCTTTTTACGAGGTTGTGGTATAAGAAAAGTCCCCTCTCCTCTTCCTGAAAAAACACCAGCCTTCTGCAGTTGTAACACCCATATGTTATTACATTTGTCAGAATAGTCGAGTGATAGCATCAGTGACTCGAGTCAAAACAGCCCCATATGCAGAGGAGATGCCAGTAGAGCAGCGAAGTTCGCAGACGTGGCCTAAGGCAATTATTTTACCCACATCAACCCTGCATCTAAAATACTGATACACTGTATCTCTCTGAAAAGAATACGCAGCCTGTCATGTGCAATTATTCTATACTCCCTGCCCTCGGTCCAACAGCACTGTTCCACTGGTCAAGGGCTACTCCATGTGACTACAATTAAAAATGAATAGTCACATTAATTAAACAATATTATTGCTCTGTTTCAGACAAACTTAAATTGAGAAAAACTTTTCCATCCAATAAAAAATTAAGTTAGAATGCATTGATCTATGTTTGTTGCACATGTAAATATATTTAGTCAGAATTAAACATTTATGTTGAGTTAACTTTTTAACCAATTTACTTTTTTGTTGTTGTTGAACATTGTGCTATTTAAAGGTGTAGGAAGCTGTGGAGACAATGCACACACAAAGGTTTTTTCAAATTAGGATTTTCAGCCCGTCCAACAAACAATACACAGTGACACTCAACAACCACATATTTAAAGAAAGAAAGGTACCATTAAAAAGCTAACATTACATGATTTATAACTTAATAGGGCAACCAACACAACACCACCAATACTAGTATTAACATGGAATTAGTATTTGGTGAGAATTATTCAAGCTACAGTGCATGATGGGAATTCGATATCACATGGATATCTGGTTGTGGTCAAAGAAAATGAATCATAATTGGATTGAGGAATTTCCATTTTACATATTAAAATTGATTACATGCAATTAAATGAAGATTTATGTTACAATAAGCAAAAAATATTACACTACACTGCAAAACAATCACTTATCAGAGTGCACATCTACCTTATGTTAAAACAGAAGGATTGAGCTTGAATAATTTATCAATTAAAATATATCAACTATATATCAATTTTTTTATTTTATTTTTACATTTAAACCCTGGGTTTTCTGGGCCCTCAAACATAAAGAACAGACAGTCAATCTCAAAACATGAGGAAACATTGAAAGAAAACATGAGGGCTAAGCCTTTAAAACCATACTGAGCAAATTAAGCACATTTTTCTTGTGGGTCTCATTATTCTGGACAGAGCTGGATGTATCACCCCATTTCTCACTGTCACTGAACAATACATAACCATGACAACCTAACATAACGTACTGCGGATGAGAGTGTCCTCTGATGGACTGATAATAAAATCATCCCTGTGCACTCACTCCTGTAGTACAATGCCTCAGACCAGAGCCAAGCACAAGAAAGTCACACTCCAACAGCGACACAAAAAACAAAGTTTCGAAGAACATACTACAAAACAATTCATATATGTCGGAGAAAAAAATGAATGTATTTCCAAACAATAACACGTGCATACGTTCCATATGTATTCAGCTGTTGTTCAGGACAGATGCATTGGGAATATCAGTCAAGTACAATAAAATCAATCTTTTTCCGGTTTTGCCAGTTCTTCAGAGAATACACTGAATAATGATTTTCTTGCTTGAGAGAATATACAGATGTCTTTTGGGGAGATAGGGGGGTTGTAATCTATCAACTAGTGTGTGTTATAAATATAGTGATGTGGATAAGCAGGTGTAAGCAACATCTCCTCACTCAAACGCTTACATTTAATGTGCAAATACTGTATTTTTTGTAGTATAATGAGTTGGTGGCTTTTACTTTATATTAGCAATCAAATATATAATCTGAGGTTGTAAGATTTTTAAGGATCTTGTGCTCACCAAAGCTGCTTTTATTAAACAAATGTGAAATATTGTTACACTTTAAAATAATAATTTTATTCCTGTGATTGCAAAGCTAAAATTTCAGCAGTCTTTACTCGCATTATCAAGAAACATATGTTATTATTATCAATTTGAAAACAGTTGTGCTGCATGCTTAATATTTTTGTGGAAACCATGATCCATATTTTTCACGATTGTTGATGAATAAAAAAATTCTCAAAAGGACAACATTTATTTGAAATATAAATCCTAAAAAATGTCTTTATGGTCACATTTGCTCAATTCAGTGTGTTAAATATCAAGCAGTGGATGTACATGTATATGTATATACAATGACATCAGCATTACATTAACTGTAATTAAGTGCGCACTCACATGGCCTTGATCATCCAGCTCATTGTTGGTGAGTTTGAGTTTGTCAAAGCTGACCACTTGTCTCATCCAGGTGTCTCCTGAAGCCAGAGAATCCGGGTGGATGTAGACTCTTGGCGGCACCGGTGAATCCGCGTTTCCCGCCACCATCCACTTTGAGCTGTGATACACATACCTGCAAAAATGAGCATATAATTGCCATGATGCTCTGTTCCTGTGGCCTATGAGTCAGTGTTGTTAACAATACCAAAAATTACTCATGCACTCATACATCCAACTTTTGATTGTTCAAAACACTTCTAACAGACCATACAAATTCAAGATAAACAAAAAATCCTACTGAACCTTATTTTTTGGACTGTTATAAAATACGCATGCAAAAGTATGTTTACACTGCCATAATTAATGGAAAGCATTAAAAAGGTTCTGATACATGTGGGCACTTCTAAAGTGCAGTTTGCAGGGCATTTCCTCAGCTGACTGCCTGAGGCACAGCTGGATGCCTTTAGTTCTGGCCATGCACACAGTTGAAAGTGCTTAACTGCGACGCCTCTGCCAAAGTCATCACCCAGCTCTCAAACATGAACGAAATTCTCATTTGGCCCTCTTTGTTATTGCTTGGCAGCATTAAACATCCTCCGTGTCTGTCTTATTCTCTCCCAGAGCACCCCACTACTGCGGACATGAATGTGCGTGGCGTGCATGTGTGTTCATGCACATTAATCTGTTGATCTGAAGTTAAATAGATGAAGGCCACATTTATCCATACAAAATGTGTGCTTTAACAAAAACACTCACACGTTGCTGGTCCTGCGCACACATGCGCATATAGTGCCAGGCATTTTTGTAATTTCCTGTTTGGAGTCCTGTTTAGGGTTATGCTCTATGTAGCAGGGAAAGTGTTAAAGAAAAGGGAAACCTAAGACCAAAAAGGACTGGAAATTTGATTAGCCCTCTTTCATCTTTCATAAATCTGCCATCTGGCACTAGCACAATCAATAAAGATCCAACTTTATGTGACACCTTTTTGGACAGATGGTAGAGCGACTGCCCATTAGAGTCCAGCAATATTTAACACATGCGGTACACTGTATGCAAAAGCATTTACATGTATTTAGATGAAGGAAAAAAAGCAAAAATGGGGTTATTATAATTGTAAGGACTCTTCAGTCTAATACAGAAACAAAATAGGAAGATTAAACTTTTTTTTCTAAATATTTCACTTCAGATACGCTTATGCGCTTTCTCATGCACACAACACATCAGCAAATAGACCAAGCTATATATTGGGTTACTTTACTGACAGAGTAAGTGATGCTCTGAAGTGTGGATCAGGGCATGTGCGCTCCGTTTACATCAAGTTGAGTTTGCACCATGTGCGTTTATTGTGTGGAAAAAAATAAGAGGAAAAAGACGGGCATGCCTGAAATTGACAGCTGCATGGACAAAGAAAAAAAAATAATAAGAGACAAACAGAGCAACACCTAGTTGGAGAAAGGGAAAGGGGGAAAGGCAGCTAGCGCACAGGATATTTGTGAATAAATTATCTAGAGAGCGCCGGCAACAGAAATCTGAAAATCTGGGCCGCTTCGTATTTTCCTACTTCTTCTCTCAAATATACGCCATACCAAATAACCACATTAAAGAGCAAAGTAATTCAAGTAACACGTAAAGAAAGATTTAACAAGTCTAGTATAAACTCTATGTCCCTTGAAAAGGGCAGTGCGCCTAAGTAAAGTGAGTAAATTCCAATAAAGGCTGCATTTCCAGACCCGAGCCCTCAAGACACATGAGGCATTCCAGTGACAGCTCTTTGCTCCGTTTGCAAAGCCTTGTGGTAAATTCCCCAGCCAGGAAGAAAATCCTATTTAATTTTACAAGATCTTTTGGCTTCTAAAATCCTCCATGATATTTGGGGGCTCTAAATGGTTGTCTTCAAGGCCAATCCTCGAATGGCTGTGGTTTTATTTTCAGTAAATGCATACATTAATCTAAATATAATCGAACTGGTAGACTATTGCATTGTCCGCTTAAGTGTCACAATATACTTAACACAGTAACATCCACAAAGCTTCTTGTGTTTAATTTAAAAAACAAACGTTGGAAAATATGAGAAAATGTTGGCTAGCTGCATAAATTGTAGCAGACTTTTACATTTTTGAGAAACAGAAACACATTTTATTTAAATGTGATGCACTGATGTATGACTAATGAAAAATATATCCTCCTTTTGCTTCTAATCCCCTGAAACAGAGTACAGATTTCAGCCGTTTCCAGTTCTGTTCTCAGACATCAGCGTGTGGGACTAAAGAATAAACACAAATCAAATAGTTTCACTGAATACAAACAAAAATCAGATGCGTTTCTGGATTTATGGTGACTGTAAGAAGAAAGAAGACGAGCTAACCAATTCTACAGGATGTTGATCATTAGGTCTTTATCATTTACTATTAAAAAAAAAATCTACTTAATTTGGGAAGACTTAACAAGTTTGTAACAAGGCACATGTAATTACGGAAAGGACAAGTGCACTACTGCAATCCGTACATGCAGGCTTTAGCTGCATTCAAATAAAGCTTGTCTGTAAGCATGTGTGATGGAAAGTTGTCATGGTGAGAGCAAAATCACAGGGACACACTACACCACCTTCAATGCTGATACGGCAACTCTGTCAGGGTTGCCGTCAGTGTTGCTTATTCATGTAAATCTCCCACCCTATTTCAAGGGGGATCAGCTTCCCAGTTTATAGACAAATTTCCAGTTCATTTTGTTATTTTCCTCCTTTCTCACTGCATGCTAACAGCGCTACACACTCTCTGGAGCAGTGCTTACCTGTATCTCTTGTTGTCCACTGGTACAATGTCCATGGCAATGTAATACTGCTGATGTGGATCCAGTCCCACGATTTTAACTCTCATAGCAGGGAACATTCTCCTGAAACAAAACAGATTGTAATTGCATGTTTAACTAACAAGTCTAATGATAACATTGACAAATATGGTAAGATGATCTAAAAATGCTAAAAAAAAATAATGATAGGCCTACACAAAATGTGAATTAAATGGAGCTAATGAATTAAATAAGAATAGTGTGTTACAGTGATGTCTGTTGTGTTGAAAAATACAACACTCTGACACCAACAAAAGCATACAAAAAAATAAAAAAAATTATTTTCATCTTTGAAAGTGTTAAGATTGTCTTGTTGACAACTAGCAAACAGTAGCAGGACTCAAATACATTTGATCAATTAAAAAGATATTTGAAAAAAGATATGAAAGCTAGAAAACGAGAGTAATCAATTAACTAAAAAACATCTATAAAATAGTTCGAACAAACTAAATAAACTAAACAAAAGGGCCATAGGCCTATTTAAAACGTGACTCATATCTAACAAGACATTTTTGGCTAATTCCTCATTTTACACTTCAAAAGCAACTTCTTTGTCTTTTATTTAAACGTCATAAATCTCTTTGTTCATAATGAGAGAAAAGTGTCTGGTCGCTCCCCCCACCCCCTACACCTCTAAATTTATAGGGTTATTATTAGCAGGGGCATAAAATACACGCGGCTATTCTTGCAGTCTCGCCTTAAAATCAGAGTTGCTAATTATTATTCCAGGCTCTATTTTTTTACAAAACATACAAATGAAGATCCTATGGTATAACTTGTTAAATAGTTTGTACACGAGTTACTTTGTTTGATGAATGGTTCTGGAGAAAACAAAATTGTTTACTGTTCCAACGAAAAATTGCTACACTCGGGATTTATTGCAGCAGCGCAATCCGAAGAAAGGGTCTATTGATGATGAAAACATGATGTCGTGTAGGCCCAGGCAATAGCTACAGCAAAATTTATTAAGTGAGAAATTTTAATAGTTTGAACAACCCTTTATAATGCTAAGTTTAAAAATAAAAATGGTTTCTTGTTGCTTTTTATTTTTGTGTTTGTCTGAATTATCCTTTAGCTGTTCGTTATCGTTACCAAAACATTTTAAACGTTTGATTCTCTGTAAATTGAGCGGGGTAAATAACAAGTTTTGTACACAGTTATGTTTTTTTTAAGTCTAATAATTCTTCACTGGCCACGACTCATTTAACGAGGTCCATTTTTTTCTTCCTAAGGTAACTTGCCTAAGCCACAACATGGACTTCTATTAATAATCTCTACTTTACAGCCATCCAGTGCAATCAGGAAGTATTTTTAAGTACAAGTTCACCCTGTGTTTTAAGAAAAGGAATTACACCAATAAATGGAGACAAGTTTTCATGTTGGTTTGATCGTAAAGTGTAAAAATTGCACGGAAATACCTGGCAATCCCGCCGAGAAAGAAAGGGGCGAAAGGTCTTACTGTGAACTGTTTAGGTTAAGTTATATGCTCGGTTTGGGCTGTAATTGACGCCCAAAAGAGCAAGAAAACGAAAAACATATTTCAAATGTATTAATTAGAAACAGTTGTTGTTGTCCTGTTATAAGGCTAAGTAGCAGAGTAGCCCTGCGTAGTTCGCCATGTACATAGGTTGTGGTTTGTGATTAGGTACTTCTGCCCCCATGTGTAACACATTAGCGCCCACAAAACAGATTTTTCATGTTTTCAGTCCCCGTGCTCAGCCACATCCTTTTGCCAAACAATCCTATTTTACCTTGAGAGTATTTGCGCGTCAAAAAGAAAAAAGAGAGCAGCTTATGTATGGGTCTATGGCAAATGTCTGAGATGATAAAAAAAAAAGATGAACAAACGTTTTAAATAAATAAAATAACTAGAATTTAAATGTAATATTTGTTTAATCTTTGCTGGTTTAATACATTTTCGAAAAAGCTTTATCTCATTTTCAACAAACAACTGAAAAATACGTCAATACGTTTTCTTGGTTTTTTGGACGTGGTGTAAACATCAAGCAAAAAACAGGCCTACTAAAATTACTTTTCTTGCACCTGAGAGTGAAAATACAAAATTTCAGTTACTGTTTAAACAAAAAAAGTCTTCAAATATGTTTTTAAGGTTAAACGATGATAAATATCGTTGATTGTGCAATGAATATCACAACCACCTTTTCAAAATCTTTTTTTTTTTTATCAAAGTAAAAATACGTGGTTTACAATAATAATAATAATAATAATAATAATAATACATTGAATAACATTGACCTAGACGTTCTTTTTGTTTCACGTTTTTTGACTCGTAACAAACAAAAAAATGGCTTCAAGCGTGTTTATGCCACACTCATTTAAATCTGAATATTAATCATTTTTTTGTGATTGACCGCTAATTATTAAAATAAATATGAATCAAATATTATGCAAAATACTTATTACCATTATCAATAATTTCATCCTTTTAATTACACTTTTACTGTATTACAAAACTTCAATTCAGAATCCCCAAAAAACGTTCATCACGCAGAAGGTGCATCCAAAGCACTTCCGTTCATATTATTCGATATTTTTTAACAGTCGGACAAAAAGGGAGAGCCATAGTGACCTATGATTGTTTATCATATCTTCAAGAGGTTTGGTTCCACATTCCACGCGATTATATATGTTTGTTTGAATTTGGTTAAATATAGCTACTGCCTATACCAGAGACATGAATAAAATATTTTGAAATATGCTGCCACTATCTGATTCAATGTGTTAAACTTCTCCTCCATAAATTTGATTTTATTGTAACATTTCATAAAAGTTTTACCTTCCAGCCTTTGTGATGATCATTTCTGTGCCAATGTCGTGAAAGCGTTTCCAGAGGTCAGCGCACTGCAGCTCCACCTGGATCTCCTCCATGGAGGCTGAGGGTGAGGGGTCGCAGGCGGTGGGGGTCAGGTCCGCCGGGGAGCCGAAGGAGCACGACGTCCTCTCCGCCAGACCCTCGCCGTCGGAGCCCGGGCTGGCCTCTGAATCTACAACGAATAAATAAAATCATTATAAACGCCGGCAGCACGAAGGAGGCCTCGGGAGGCCTGTTGACAATATTGAGCGCGCGGTAGAACCAGATCACCTGCAGCCGTAAAGGATAACTTGGATTCGGTCAGACCATCATGGATTGAGGCCTTTGAACATTAAATGAAAAAAATTCAGCAAAATAAATAAAGTGGAAAGTCTGATTCAGCACCTTGGCTCTAGAATATTTCTTAGTGTTTTCTGAAAATACATGTACTGTGATGATTTTGGACATGCGCGGGGTTAACAGACTAATGACATTTTCCCCAATTGGCTGACTACAATCACCAAAAATAAAATTCACAGAACGAATAGAAGAGAGTTGGTTATAAGCTATATTTATACACGAAATTGTCAATAAAATAAAACATTTATTTCTAAGCTCTTTTTGATCTTTATTTGATCTTTCATGTTTTGGAGGAAACGTAGCTGACAATCATGCAGAAAATCCAAAGAAAAAGACAACAATTAAGACAATTAAAATTAATGAACTAATTTTTGTCCACCGGTTTAAAGCAAAATGATTATCATTAGAACAACCACATCAAACTCATTTGATTTACCATGTGTAGGCATGTTAGTGGCCTATAATAAGATTAAAGACAAAAGTAAAAGCAGAAATACGCTATGTGAGGCCCTACCATCGATAAAAGGCAAAATAAGTGAGTTAAACAGAAAACTCACAAGAAATCGATGTCCTGTGGTTTAATTATTATCTGCATGTTTTATTATTGTGGTGTCTACGGAACCTACAAAGGTTATTGAGACGAGCCGGATTGTTTTGGCGGTGTATGTCATGCAAATGATGCTGTGCAACCATAAGCTGCAGAGAGTGGCCAGCAGCCATGGCCAAACCACCAGCACCCCGCGCACAGAACCCTCTGAGGCTCTAGAGCCCGAGTCAGACTTTTCATCAACCTCGTGAGAGATTCAATCAGCGTAATTACAGCAATGAAGCCCATCGTCTCTTTCACGCGATCTCTCAGGCATGTCCTCAACTCCATCCAAACCCGTCTATGTGCTGTCGTTTCTGAGCTGCTGTCATTGAGCCATTCCACAAGTCTATACCCTCTGCCAGAGTTACAGCTTACGACATAACACAACAAACTGCAGAGACCAGCGTCAGCTGAACAGTACAAACTATAACCGATCATTTCACAATAAGAGAGTGACAAATTAAAAACTTCACCTTTAACTTGGACAGTGCTGACTAATCAGCCAACTGTCTTGGAGTTCATTTAGGTTACTTCGAACAAAGGTGTTCTGTAATTTATGACTTTACAGTGAATGCGTAAAAATGGAATCTGTGTCAATGTAGTGTCTCTGCGTTCACGCAATGACGCAAATACTAACACATAATTTGTAGGATATTATAGCCTACTAATTTTAGCAGATTAATATTTCTTCTGCCCGTTGATACTGCAGCACACTACTTTCACATCAGCATATTCATTTCGCCGTATTGAGCTTAGTTGTGAATGACCTAATTTTTTCTTGGGACAGAGGCGAACTAAGCATGAAATTGTAGCGTAACCCAATCCACCAGGAACAGAACCACCTGTTTCCGCTGGACTTCATTCAGTCTCATGTAAGAGGGAGGTAATAAAAATAAAGATTAAGACTCCTTTTAAATGTACACATCTGTCGTCTTTCATTTTGACTGTCTCTCTGGGAATTATGCAAGCGAAGGGTAAAATATGATGGTTTAAATGACACCGAAGGAACGTCATTTAGAAAACTACAAAACGCTAACCTAACATGAGGGCAGACTTTAGGAGTATTCACTAAATAATTATTAAAGAATTTGAAGGCGTCATTAAGTATGAACAAATACAGAACTCATATGTATTTTCATTAAACATCATATGTTACCTCTTATTTCACACATAAAACCCTGTCCACGTGTTATCTAAAGCATGATTCATTAAAGTAAATAGCGCATTATTTCATTTGTTTATTTATTGCAAAACGTCTTAGGCTATGAAAAGCACAATGAGCAAAGCTAAACTCATATTACTTTAAACTGTCAGAGATGTCCCGAATATAGCTAGGCCTTTGTAAAATATGACGTAAAAAATATGGATTATGGGTAATTTGGAGAGGATAGATATCAAGCCCAAAATCAAGGCCGGCAGAAATTATATTTTAAAGGGGGGAAACTATTCTTAATATTTCTTCTAATTTATAACGTTTTACGATTTACAATTAAAAACATAAAACCCTGTTGTTGATTCACGCCTTACCTGCTTCGCTAAAACGCCGACGTCTATGAGACTTTGAAATGCATTTAAAAATAAATAAAAAGTTTATAGGCTAGTTAAATATTTTTCGCTGTAATTTAATCAATATGGGATCTACGTAGAACTCTAGATAGTCTATTGTTTAAAGGCGTAGAAACGTTTCCATTTGTGCTCACCCAAAGGGAAGCAAAGGAAACAGCTACAGAATCGAGTCAACTGTGTCTGAAGATATTAACCTCTGATATGAGAAGTTTATCTGTTTCCATGCGCGTGGGACAAGACAATAAGATTAATTTAAATTATTTAGATAAACTTAAATTATTGTGCCGCTTAATTAAATGCCACAATCCAATGTTGTCCTTTTTTCTGGTCGTGTAGCAAAAAGATGTTCTATTCTACTATATCTCTGTTTGGCCAAATAAGAATATGTTAAGTTAAGTTAAAATGCTTTGTTATATAATTCAAATATTTTATTTTAAATGTATTGATGACCTTACGGACTTACCATCCAACCTGTAAGTGTCATTATATTACAGAACAGCTATCTAAAGGTCTACGTTTATTAGTCCTACTTTAAGTTTACGCAAAATTTGGGATTTTCGTATAATTTGCAACAATTGTATATAGTTCGACGTGAAAAAATGACGTTTCATTATTTCTGCTGTTATTGTTGGTTTAGTAAGAATATAATCCATGATCTGTGCACGTGGAGGCCTACTGTGACCTGCTGGCCCAAAATGTGCACTCTCAAAGAAATCAACTCAAATATTGTTCATTACTAAAAAGTAACTTACTAAAAGCTGTGTGACAGTTGTCCTTAATAAATAAATAAAATTAAAATGATTGTTATAAGGATACTCACCTGCCGCAATTTTCGCCCTCCTCTGAAAAAAATGCTGCTCTTTGGTTTCAGAATTGCCGAACTAACCTCTCTCTATCTGTGCTCACTATTATTTTTAAAATGAAGCGAATAGTCATATTTTAAATCCAACGTCAACAGAGAGCTATATCAAAATATGTACAGAATGATCAGTCAGCAGCATGTTGCGTGGAACTTAATGGTCTGCCTAATGGCAAATGCTTCTGAAGCGAGACTAATGAAGTGATGACTAACGTTGCAACAGTTGAACTACAGCGATGAAACCAAGAAACACACACACACTCAGATGTGCGTGAGCGCCTGCAAGCGTGAACTTACAAGAGCGCTTATCTTTTTAGGCGATCTGGAGACTGGCATAACAGGCACAAACTGACACCTACAGGGAATAGTTTCAAACTGAGCGTTCATATTTCCAAATAATTCACATAAATGCATACTACTTTTTTGACCTAATAAAACACATGAGCAAGATTTGACTGTATGGATTACACGAAATTTAACCCACCACTAATTTTTAATTAATTCACTTGCTTCTAGTGGGAATTAAAACACCGATCCTTTTCTTGACGAATAAATCACGAGTTACAAATGTTCTACTGTAGAATGCAATTTTGTACTTTAGAACAATGAAAGCTGTGGTATTCCAACACTATTTGTCTGTCACGAATTATTGCACTTGTAAGACTTTCCTTTGGATTTGTCTCAAAAAAAAATGGGACTTTAAATTTAATTTTCATAGAAATAACATCATAGCTTTAACTAGCTTGTGCAAAGTAATTTAACAATAAAAAAACTGTTGTTCAATATTATTTATAATATTGCTTTACTGAATTAAAGTGGCATTTGTTCTCACTGCATAGGCCTATAATTGAAACATTTCATTCCAGGGCAAAATGTTAGTCTGCAAATGCGTTCAAATGTTATACGGGATGTTAACGGAGCGCATGGCAATTCAGTTTGCCATGTCACCACGAACTAACCCGGATCGATATCCAGACAATTAGCAGGATCCTCGCCGTCTCCCAATTGTCCGTTGCTCGCGAGGCTCTCCATAGACAGCTCCAGTTCCTTTTCTTCCCAGCCCCGGAGCTTCCGCTTCTTGTTTGTCCCGATCAGGGCTTCTACCGAAAAGGCGTGCGCTCGTGAACTCAGAGCAGCAGCGGATCGTCTCCTGTCACTCATCTCTCCCACTGCAAATCCAACGGAGGATAAATAGAAACTCCGTCCAGGCGGCAGGCGCAGGAATGCCGCACGCGCAAAATGTTTATAGCGGGTGGATTTAGGTCTCCGGTGACGACGGTAATCCAAACCCAAGTCTAATTTATGCCCTTTAAAGGCTTAAAAATAAAAGAACCCATTCCCAACGAAGAGGCTTTAGCTCAATATCTTGTCCGAGAAGATAGTTTGTTAATATGTCGATGTTTTGAGTCTCCGTCCAACTTCTCCACGTCTCTTTTTCTGTCGTTGAGTCCTCTCTGATTGATATTCACTTCTGGAAAACTTTTTTCGAAGCGTTAGGGGCAACCCTCTCAGTGTTTGTCAAGTCTAGCACGACCAATGGGAAACGCAGGAAGGGAAAGAGCCAAAATATGTCGTCCAATGGAAGAAGAGGGAAATAACAAGCATGGTGGAGAAACTCTAAGCTGGAATTTGGAGATGGCCATCTTACAATGAATTAACCTCAGTCGATTTAACAAGCAAATAAAGGTGCTATCTGTTCTGAAAACATTTGGTTGCGTTCCTTTGGCGAAAAAAAATAAATCAAGCCGCTTTTAGTTCGTATCATTAGCTACGCGATTAATAATTTAATATTTCACTAACAGTATTAAGTTTTTGTCATTTTGTATTTGACTTTTAAAATTGCAACTTAATTTGCACGCATTTCAATTGTTCTTTTTTCGTAAATGTCTGGTTAAACTTGATTGCGTTTTCCGTTTTGACTAAAACATATTTTGGTTAATATTAAACCTGATAAATAGCACAATAAATCTACAACTACTGGTCTAAGACTTTATATGTGCTTTTCATATAGCATTCCCTTAAAGATTTCTTGTAGCCTACTCCACAAAACTGAATCCGTTTCTTATGAATACATATTTCCTCTGCATATCAAATATGATCACCTTGTGTATAGCTATATGTTTAGCACCAAAAGCCTACTTTCACTGTTAAACAAATGTTACATTTCACTGTAATCAATTATTCAAAACAAGTGAGTGAATGTGTAGGCTTTCTATGTAATTTGCTGAGACGGAATACTGTTGTAATTAAGCTTCATATAAAAGTATCAAGAGCATATTAACACGAGTTGTTGGCTCTCTGAATCTGTTGTTGGTTCAAAATGAAATGAAATTGGAAAACTGAAGTTTTATCTTCGTAGTGTAATAGGTTACAAAAAAGCAATAGGATAAAAGGCACGTTAACGTGAGAATCTTTATAAAAAATAAATAGCTAGGGCATTAAATCAATGCTATAGCCTATGTTTCATGCTTTTTAATCAAGATTGTTACAAAATAATTAACAGCTATTACTATATTGATATTAAATAGGCTATTAGGCTACTAAAATTGGTAAGTGCTCAAACACTGACTATGCTAAATGGATATAGTATTTAGCGCATTTATAATGTTTTTCTTATTGTGTAGAACAACATAACGAACAATAATTAAAGTTTTATTGCCGGCATATAGCAAAATAATAAAACATAATAAAATACCGACAAAATAGTAAAAAAAAAACTGCAAAGCCGTTGGATTGAATAAAAACACATTCAGCATTAGAAACAAGTCAATAATTATTATTATTATTATTTCAATTACCTAGGCTATTATTATTTTAAAAAATAAGATATCAAAGTAAGACACGAAAAACGACTATGTATAGCGAAATTATAGAGTAATTTAGAAGAAATGTACTAAAAAGAAACTTACAAAAAAGACTTTCAATGTGTAGGCTTTGATTCCTTACTGTGAGTGGCTGATGTTGCCTAATAAAATGCAGATATTCACAGTGGAGCCTCCCTCTATTAAAGTATAAACCCTGTTTGAGGTTTTTCCTGTAGCCTAAGTGATTTAGATATTTATCTTTTATTATGCTGCTTTATTTTAATTACATTTTAATTTAATTATTTTATTTATCAAACACGTCGTTGAATTGGCTATCAGCGGATAGAGCCAGCACTGTTCCCACATATCATTTAGGCTACTAATAAGCTGATTTAGCAATTCTGTAGCTTAGCCTACCTACTTAAATTTAACCCGTTTTATCAGCGAAATCCTGATTTCACTTTGAAACGGTATTCAAAACCTTTTTAATTGTTTAGTTTTCAATTGAATTTTATTTCCTTAGAGTGTGATTTTAATAGGATTCGGTAATTGGTAATAGGGCCTAGTTCTTAGCGTGCGTTATTCTGAAAACTGAATATTTTCCTTTTCCATATTTAATTGGCTATTTAATTGTTTACTGATTTATCAGTGAAGATGCTCTTAATTAGCCTAAATAAAGTGTTGCTAAAACAGTTCGGCTACACGCAGTCCTGTTTTAAATGCCTCATTAAAGAAATAAAAAATTGATAAATAAACATTGTTTTCAGGCTAATTATAAATGGACAGACTGAAAGTCTCAAGAAAGATCGTCTATTCGCGGTAAGTCTCATTAGACGGACTCTGCTTTACTCTCTCTGGAATTAACGTTTCCCAAACACGCGGGATCCTTTTCCCAAGGAAATGTTAACAAGTCGGTTTGACAGCATTTCCATTGCTCTGTCGCTAAATGTAGCTAGTATATTTTGATGATTATTAACGCTTAATTAGAGAAAAAAGGCTGACCCCTGCCCTCAGAAAAAGAGCTCAAGGGCTCACAACATTCACATCACATGAGCCATTACCAAACTAACTCAACACACACTTGACCGCGCATCGTTTGGTGTCGTGAGCACTGCATTCGATTAGCACCCTGTCCATGGATTGTTATGATAAAACACCTACTAAATGTCGGATACGTTTTGTTATCATTTTGCTCATTATTTTTTTCTCCCGTATTATTGCCAAGTAAGCATGCTTACACTTTTGCTGTTAGCCTATTTCTATTTTGCAGCACATATGGAGTCTACACCAACGATACAAACCTGGCACAAACCTCATCTGCTACAAATAGCGCATTTGAACAAGACGAAAATGAATGACACATCAAAGCGAAGAGTAAGGTGAAATACTGTCAAATAACAAGTGACTGCTCCTCGCCATTCCGTCAGCATACATTACAGAGAGCGAAAGAGCTGCTCTAAACAAACGATTCATTTTGCTGGACTGATCACTAATTGCCCCGTGGAACGAATAAACTTCCCACCTAATCCTCCCATATATCTTTAGATTCAGAACACGGTTTGGAGAATAATGCATGTTTGTGCAGCGCATGACGCTGGAAACCTTTTCAATTGCAGTTTAAAAAATCCGAGAAAATGCGGGTAGAGTTAATCATGTTTTCTCATTTCATGATTTATGATGACTTCTTTTAAAATTATTTCAGAGCAAAGAAGTTATTAAAGCTGAAGTCATAAAGCAGGAAATGTTATTTAAGTAAATATACGAAAGACGTCGGACGAAGGATTTGAAATTCTTTCCCATTTAAAATTACATGCATAACTCATTATTTTAAATATATAACAACAAATCAATTCTGGCCAGTGTATCTTTATACATGGTACATAGGCTTTTTTGGGGGGTTTTTTTGAGAATTTTCCATAACACACTCCTGGCTACCTTTTTCTTTAAAAGGTAGACAGGAGCATATTGAGTGTGTTTATATGTTGCATTTCTTTTTTGTTGTTTTCAGGGATAAATGGGTATAAAGTCTTGTGTAACACAATAATTAGACTAAGTGCATCAACTCTGAATTCTGGTAATGCATAGAATTTAGTTTCCCTGCTTTATAACTTATAAGGCTTTATAAGGACAGACAATCTTGCCACCGCCTCACAGATACCTTCTTATAAAAGAAAAAAACAGCGCAATACAATTAAAACACTGTCCTTACACAAGTACAAATTGCTCCATCACTCCATTCGTGCATGTCTGAGGTGCTTACTATGTCAACTAGCGGCCTTGAACAGACTTGGAGTGGGCTAGACTTGCTGTTTCTCCTGCACCGCATGTGTTTGTTGAGGCATGTGTGAAATTGAAAAGGATTTTGAACTAATGTTATTCATATGCCAATAAATAAAAAGAAAATTATTTATTTGCTTTAAAAAAAAAAAATGGACAAAAATACAAGATGAAAGCAAACAAACCTGAGTGTTTGAACAGTGATGTAAATTACTTACCAAAAGTTTTCACTAGTAAACTAAATGAATCCAACACAGACAACAGTTTAACACAGACATTTCACAGTTTATAAATCCTTAATATAAGCCCACCAGTTTTCTGACTTCTGCCATCACAGGAGCTGCGAGGCTGCGAGCTTTCTCTGCTCCTTTGGCTAATAGACTCTCAAGATGGCCTCTGTCGGCCCTCAGTCTTTGGATCTCCAGCCGAATAGGTTGCAGCTTCTGTACAATAGCCTCGGCCACCACGTTCTTGTATTGTCCAGTGTCCATACCTTCAGCCAGCCTGACCACCTCCTCCACGCTCTGTCCAGACACAGCCGCGTGCATGGAGACTAGGTTTGATACACCGGGCCGACTCTCAGGCTCATAAGTCACTTCAGAAGTGAAGTCAGTCACAGCTCTGCGAATCTTAAGGACAATGTCATCAGGCGTATCGGTCAGGAAGACTGTAGCTAACTTTTGGGGGTCTGACTTGGACATCTTAGAAGATGGATCCCTCAGAGATTTCACCTTTTGAGTGCCACCTGAGAGTTAAAAAGCAGGAAAAGTTAAACATTTCATCTGCGCTGAGTGAATATTTTCTCTAGTTTCCTATTCACTTCCATTATAAAAGTTAATAGTTAACTATAATATAATATATAATTACAAAATTATATATTACAATATTAACAACAACAACAAGGACATTTAAACGGATCAAAAGTGACAGTAAGGAGTTTTACAAAGTTACAAAAGAATTCCATTTCAAATCAATTCAAAAGAAAAAATAAATATCACGGTTTCCACAAAAATATTAAGCAGCACATCCGTTTCAAGCACTGATATTAAGAAGAATGATAATTAAAGTGGTGAAGAATAATATGATCATTTCTAAAGGATCATTTGACACTGAATACTAGAATAATGACTGCTGAAAATTCCCCTTTGCCAACACAGGAATAAATTTTAAAATATATTAAAACAGAAATCAGTTATTTTAAATTGTAAAATGTCACTGTATTTTTGAACACATAAATGCAGCCTTGGTGAGCATAAGACACATCCCGCAAAAACTATACAATATGGCATATTACGGTAATACTAGTCAAATGTTGAATCAGTAACCACTCTGATAGATTTAGTTCAGTAAAGAATTTGTCTTTTTTTTTTAACTGTTCACAAAATGAACCAGCTCATTTCCACCACTGCCAAAAAGTGGTGCAGGAAACATGCTATTGAATATTAATTTCTTTGAAAAGCTTCCTTTAAAATACTGCCTAACCATTTCAATGCAAAAGTAATCGTAGGATGCAATTTTCCACTTTTTACAATATACATTTCAGTAATTTAGCATTACATATAGTGACCACTGGTTGCACACTAATCAGATTGAAATGAAGAATCTCAGGAAAGCAACTGGGTTGAGTAAATATTATTTCTTTGTGGAATCACAACACAGATGGGCTCTAACGGCCGGATCTTTGATTTGGTTTCAGGGCAACAGATATTGTTTGGCTTCTTTAGCTTTGGCTCTAGGATGCAGGCGCAGTTTTCCTTCACATGTAAGAAGAGCGATGTGAACCGGTCCTTTGTGAAGTCACTATAGGGAAACCCCCCAAATCCATTATCACCCCATCACTCAGATAGAGGCGGAAGAGAACACTCCTTTAATCAAAGCGCCATCGCACACATGACTGGTTTCATATTGTGCTTTTATGATGGCGATAATTACAGTGAATGAAAGGCTGAAGCTCAAACTGACAATTCAACATGCCAGCCATGTGTGCGCACGGCTTTTTGTGTAAGGGTACGCGGTTGTGCGCGTGTGTAACATACAGCGAGGAAAGCAGGGAGCTGGAGAAGACACTTGAGAGCACTGACTCATTTGTGTGTTCGCTGAATGACACCGAGTAATTTGTCTTACTTCTCCACTTTTCAGGGTTTGTGCTCAGGTGAATCTTTATGAGAAAAACAGGCTGATTAAAACGGGAAGTTAATGTCATGAGGTAAAAACGAAAACTCCCAAACATACTGAGCAGGGCACGAGGCTCTGGGAAGAACTCTCCATACTGGTTGTTAAAGATGCGGGCCAAGTCCTGGGCGAGCTCCAAATGCTGGATCTGGTCCTCCCCTACTGGCACATGTGTGGATCTGCACAACAATAACATCACTCTCTCTCAAACACAAAGCTGGGAATATAACCACGCTAAGAATAAAACACATGAAGAGCACAGCCGGCCGTACTTGTAGAGCAGAATGTCTGCTGCTTGTAATACTGGGTACGTATAAAGCCCCACACTGCCTTCATTCTTCTGCTTGCTCTTCATCTGTAAGGAAAAGAAACTGAGGATTTACCACTGAACGGACGGACGGAGAGGAAAGTTTGAAATAAATCTGAAGCACCTTTCATTACATCTGGCTGCAACAGTCTATTTGTTTTCTTATTACAATGAGGTCTAACATCAAGCCCTTTCTCAGTTTCCCACATCGGCTGAATGAAGGAGTTTTGCCACATTAACGCACACAGACAGCATCCAAAGGCCACTTTCCGCCACGTTTCACATGCACTCAGCTGTTGAGTAAACAGCTAGGTGTTTTCCCTGCAGCGGTGGGAGGCTTCTGGCCGAGCTCTCCGTCAGCAGCAATATAAAAGGGTTGTCCTCTCTGGGTGAATCACAGTCATTATCAAGCCCTGTCTCTCGCTGCCAGGTCCGCCCACCCTCATGACCGTGCCACATGGACAGCAAACACAGGAGGGAGGCTTGAGCATTTAGACTGGCATGCTACCATCTTCTAGGGTTCTAATATATCATGTGTCTTTTTTATTTAACAAACTCTCACGAGTAGATAAAACACAGCAAATGTGCTGTAATTACCTTCCATTGAGGCAGGTGCCGTAAACGAGGCATGCTGGTAAGGCAGCCAAGGATCCACGAGAGCTCAGCATGTTCTGAGACCTGCAGAGTAATTATATGATTACATTTTCAGAAAAAAAAAAAAAAACATGTAATGGTGCAATTTATTCAGAAATATATTAAAAGTACAGTTAATGCATGTAATGCTTTGAACACACATTTCACTGAATTTAAAATTCATTTTCATGGTATCTTTTTTTTTTTACGAATTCATGAATAATTTGAAAATCCTTTATCCGATAAATTAAATTTGATGCAACAAACATACAGAAATATGGGGATCAGCAAACCCCTGAATACCTTCATAAATATGTCAAGATTAATGAAGTCAGATAATTTGATGTTTTCATGACATGGAAAGTTTAGATTGTAAAATTCAGCGTAACTCCCCCCAAACTGATATTTATCATAATTATATTTCTAAATGAATAATTCATGATAATTGCAAAAACAATCTACTGTTACCCTGAGAAGTCTATTAAACATCTTTTTAAATTTGAAAGTAATGAAATATGTATATAAATATGTTATTACTTTTTACATTACTTTTTGAGTCATTCAATTTAAACTTTTAAATGTTTTTTTTTTTTTCATGATTAACATGAAGTCAAAAAGTGCATTTCTAAGAACTTGGCACGCCATTACAAAATTAAAATATTGTTTCTCTTTTTATTGTGGACACTTATATATTACCATCATGCTATTAAGTTCTCATTACTCTTGATATGCAGAGTGACAGCACTTTACACATAAACAAGGCATCTTCGTAGCGCCCCTGTGTGGCAGTGAAGAGAACAAGATATTCCTCACCTCCCAACAGGTGCACAGTGGCACAGTATGAGGGCCTTTCTACATCCATTCTTCATCACAAGTACTCAAACTAGTCCTTCTCTAGTTACAAAACCATGTGAAAGAGCTCATTTGATTGGCATTGTGAAATCTGCACAGTTCCCAAGAGAGTGTGCACGCACACAGACACGCATTCAAAAGAAAAACACTCCTCAAAATTGTTCTGCTTCAGAGAATTAAACTTTATGAGTGCTGGCGACACGGCCGCCATCTCTCATACTCACAAAAGGATTCTGAGGCATCTGACGTAAACCCAGAGAGGAACGAACATAAAACGTGATTTTATGGCGCAGCGCTGAAAGAGATATTTATTACAGCTAGCTAATCTACGTGTGAGGGTAAGACAGCGGATATGAAGATGACTGAGGGATCACGGCAGAAAATCTGATAATAGCGGTGGTGGATATTTTAGATGACTTCATATGTCAGATTTGTGCAATCAACTGAGACACAGAAATAGTAAGTGAAACAATAGAGCATTAAATCTACACTGATTATTCCTCAGACACATACGGGAAAAAGAAATTTAAAAGGAAGTGCGAAGGGTGAAAAAGGGTCATATTTGTTTAGATTTACGCACAGAGTTCAATTACGCGAGTCTGCCAGAAACGTACACATAAATCTCTGTTGTGTGGATGTTATTCTGGTAAAAGGGTTTCTAGTTCAATACGTCCCAAACACACATACAGCTACAGCACGAAGCACTATACTTAAGATCCGATTGATTTTAGCTTGTCACCATTTTTTCAATGAAGTCAAGTGTTTTCCTTGGGCCAGGGTATTATTTTCACATGTGGAACAGTCTTGAGCTCGTATGTTCGATGGGAGGTCTTTAGTCCTGCCAAGATATGTGGCATGAAGTTAAAATGGAATAAAATCAGGGGAGTGTGTGTGTGTGTGTGTGTGCGCGTGCAGGTTTTCACATGCTTGCTGTAAAGTTCCAGCGAGAAAACACACAAAATCCCGACACACTTACACTCTGCTGCACAACACACACAAACACACACAGTTGAAAGCATATCAGGTGGCTGAGAGGAAGAACATGTCCACACTTATTATAGTTACCCTTCAAAAGTTGCTCAGTTCGAGAGAAAATGTGCCGGACAGCTAGCGAGTTGCTGCGTACAGTAAAATCTATTATTATCCTCCTCTTTCTGCTTCATGTGGTCGCTTTGAAGTGAACCGTGAAAACGAATCTGTGTGTTTTCCCCATCCTGAGAATTTGTAGAGATAGGAATCAGTTTGGTAAAATAAGCATTTAAAGCCAGCCTCTGTTAAAGAAATATTTGGCAATGGAAAATATGTTTTAGCTTACTGCCAGTAGTTCAGCCCAATAAAACGACCGGACGCCTATTTAGAATGAGATTTTTGAAGTTATTTGAAAGGTGCCTTCGACATTTTTTGACACTGTTTAGGCAGAAAGGCTGAATAAAGATGTGCACACTTTAAAACTATAATACTAGGAGCATTTTGGGATAGTTCAACTCAAAATGAAAATTCAAAATGAAACCCAAAATGAACAATTATCATTTACTCACCCTCATGTCATCCTAAACCTGCATTGCTCTCTTTCTGATGTGAAAGACAAAAAAAGAGAGATTTTTTTGAGCTCACAATGAAATTGTTGCTTTGGACCCCATTGACTTTCACTGTGTGAAAAAAACAGTTATATAGTTAAATATTTTTATGACTTCAGCAGAAGAAAGAGTGATTTTTTTATATCAATTTTTTTGGCGGCTGGCGTGATGATGGG